>JAWDEX010000003.1:4028959-4046483 GCA_035221805.1 Trichilia hirta | reverse complement strand
ATAAACTTTAACTTAATCCTAAAAGAAATATGTAAGCAATTCGATAAAAATTTAAGATTAGTCACACCAAAAAGCCATCAATCACTACACCATTATCGTCGCAAGATTCACTATTTAACGCATAAAAATTGTAAAAAAATTTGTTCATCAACAATTAATGCTGTCTTGGAAAAAGCACTAACAAAAAATTATCTCCCAATAAAATCAAAAAATATAGCCATGACAATAAATAGAGAAATAAAAAAAGAAAAATTACAAAATTTTACACACTATCTAACTTTCATCATATTTCTAATACAAATTTAATAATAAGTAGATTGAGCTAATTTTAAGTCTGAAAATTTTCAAGATTTTATTATATAATGTGAATGGTAAAGATGACAATTTATGATCTATGGTTTTAGATTTAGCTTGTTAATAATAACTACTTTTTTAAATTCTTCTACACTATTTATTTTTTATCAATTCTCTAATACAAGTTTATTAACTATTAGATCATGTTAAATTTTAGTATAAAAATGCCAAAGATCTTATTCAACAATTGAAACGATAGAGATGACAATTCGTGACCTATAGTTTCAGATTTAACTCATGAATAGTTACTGTTAATATTGTATATCCTAAAATTATCTAAAATATGCATATGAATCATCCAAGATAATTAAATTATCTAAAATATTTTTTACAAAAATAATATTGACTGGACATTAACATTACAGTATAGACACACTAAATATCTTTGGTAAATATTATGAGATGATATTAGTACGAGTAATATGATAGTCATATCATTAAGACAATAGTATAGAATAATAATTAGAGAACTATTATTTAAATGTGACCAAAGTTACGATAAATTGTACAAAAGTGTATTATCAATAATTCATCATTGAATTATATAGGTGTATTAACTACTCTTTAGAGTTTATACGTTATGATTATTAATCAGTATAAATACACATGGTTCATATGGTATATAAATACGAGACTAATCATATCTTATACATAAAAGCTAGTTTAGTTATGTATTATTTATATTGAGAAATAAATGACTGTTAAATAAAATTTGTTGACTCAATATAAAAGATTTCGAGGTATTATTAACTCAATTTAAGGTTGAGTTCCTATTCGGATATTAGTAAATAAGTGAAAGAAAAGTCTTTAGTCAAAATATAAATGTCATATGAAGAGTTCATAATGATAAGTTTAGTTTATATTGAGTAATTATTCAAATATAACTAAAATTAAGATTTTAACATTTGTGAGCCCTAATTTAGTTGGAATTAAATAAAAAGAATGAGACTATTTACAAAATATCATAATTATTTATAAAAAGTTCGATAATTTTTTTTATTATTATGATTTAGGAGTTATGACACATTATTAGATGTTAATTATAGTCATTGAACATTTAAATAGTTTAAAATGAGATCAATTTCAATTCAAGACTAATATCATAATAAATCTGAGAGGTCACAATATAAATCTTGACCTATTTTTGTTACTAGAGAGTAAATAATATCCGTAAGAAAGTTAACACTCTCGAAGATGTTATTTGATCGAAAAGTTATAAATGATTTATACGTTAAATAGTTTAATGGATTGAAAATTTAAAAAATTGACCCTATTGTAATTTAAAGTAAGTTAAAATATTTTTTAAATATTTAAAAATATCAATAAAATTAAAATAAATTTGATTAAAATAAGTTCGACCAAATTTGAGTTCAATTTATAGTTTTATAAAATTTGAGAGCCTAAGTAATATTTTATATTTACTATTAGGAAGTTTGTTGGACAAGTTTCGAAACTCATTTGTCTTTGACTAAAAAAGATAAAAATATTTTAGTAAATAAAAAAATATAAAAAAGGCCAATTTTTTTAATTAAATGGTGATTTTTATTATTATCTTCACCAATCTCTCTCTCTCTCTCTCTTTCTCTCTCTACAAGTGGCCAGAGAATTTTAATTTTTTGAAGACACTAAGCTTTTGGTGTTTAGCCTTCATCTAATAATCACTAAATGTTAATAATTATTCAATTAAAATGTTAAATTTGGCATTCAAATGCATAAAATAGAAAAAATTATATACCCATGCTTATTTTTACGTTTGGCATATCGCATTACAATTACCACATTTTTAAAATCTTTTAAATTTTCTAATTTTTATCAAAAGTCTTTAATACAAGTTTGTTGATCGTTAAATTAGGCCAAATTTTGTTTTAGAAGTGCTTAAAATCTCTATTATAATTTGAAAGGCTGAGATGATAATTTATACTCTTTTAACTTTAGATTTAGCTCATGAGCAATAATTTACAAATATAAAGTCTCATTCAAGTTGATATCATTTGACTCAAGAGATCTCATCTGAACTTGAGGTATCTTATCTGACCTCGAAAAGTCTCATCTGATTCCAAGATCTCATTTGAATAGGTCTTATATCAAGAAGTCTCATTCATCACCAAGGTTTCATTTGTGTCTCATCTGACCCTAAAATCTCATTTCAAAAAGTCTCATCTAAATCTAAAAGATCTCATCCGATACCAAGATCTCATTCTAAAAGGTCTTATCTAAACTTGAAGTTTCATTCTAAGAGGTCTCATTAAACTCTCAGAAATCTTATCTAGACTTGATCATCCAAATATAATCATCCTAACTTGATCATCTAAATGTGGTCATTCTGACCAATCATGTAAATATGATCATCCAGACTTGATAATTCAAACGTAGTCATCTAAGCCTAGTTATCTAAATGTGATAATCCAAACTTAGTCATCCAAATATGTTTATCTAGACCTAGTCATCTAAATGTGATCATCCAAACTTGGTCATCTAAATATGGTGATCCAGACCTGGTCATCCAAATGTGATCATCTAGGTTTGGCTATTCATAGTTGGTCATCCAAGTGCGATCATTTGGATTTAGTCATCCATATGTAATCATCCAAATTTGGTCATCCAAATGTGGTTATCCAAACCTAATCATTCAAGCATGGTCATCCAGACCTAATCATCCATATGTGGTATTCCATCATCTAAGGAGAATACAAATTAAGTTGAAAAAAAATTCAATAATTATAGCACTGTCAGAGGTAAATGAAGGCAATCTTAAAAGTTTTTCACCTTTAAAAATGAGGTTAGTAAGCGTAAAACCCTAAAATAATTATGATAATTCTAGTATTACATCTATCGTTTATTGTTCTTTCATCTTCTCAATAACAAGCATACTTGTTTAATGTTGCAAAAGCATTTTTACACACTATCATAATGCCAAGCACCATTTGCTCTATATCAAGTACTTCTTGCTTAATATTAAGTTTAATTGTTTAATGATATCAAGCCTATTTGCTTAATAATATAGGATTCATTCGTTCTCGAGATGCTGAGTTTATTTGCTTAATGATACTGAGTTTATTCACTCGAAGCCAAGCTCATTTGTTTGATGATGCTAAGTTTATTCACACAATGTTGTGCTTATTCGGTTATTGATGCTAAGTTTGTTTGCTTGATGATATCAAGTTCATTGGCTTGATGATGTCAAGTTCATTCGCTTAATGATATTGAACTTATTTGTTGATGATGGTAAGCTTATTCATTCTATGCTAAACTCATTTGCTCAATGATATAGAGCTTATTTACTAACTGATGCTAAGGGTGGGCAAATTCAAACTGGCCTAATCCAAACCGATTCAAACTACTTAATTGGATTAATTTAGATCATTTTAAAAAATTTTGAATCGATCTTTGAATTAATATTTAAAAGATCTCTGTTAACAATTTAAATTATGGATTGAATTAATTTTAAATTACAAACTGTCAAATCAAACCGTTTAAATAAATATAGGGTATACTTTTTATTATTATATTATAATATTAATATTATATAATATAATAATATAATAATTATTTTCTTAATATTATATGACAAAATAATAAGTTTATTATTTTAAAATTGATTTAAAAAATAAACTTAGGCTTGAAATTTTATATTTTGGATTTAATTTAAGTTAAAGATCTAAACACGAATTTAAATCGACCTAAACCATATAATGCAGATTGGATTGATTGTGATTTGTGACATACTATTGGATTGAATTAGATTATTTAAAATTCAAATCATATTATTTGAATTGAATTTTATTTCAAATCAATCTAAACCATAAATGCTTATCCCCAAATGATGCCAAATTATTTGCTCAATGATATTGAGTTTATTTACTCGATGTTAAGCACCTTTTGCTCCATGTCGAGCACCACTTGCACAATGCAGACTCATGGCCTATATAACTTTAATAAGGCCAAATTAAATGATCTCATTAGACAAGAGCTTTACATTTCGCCAAAAAAATACTAAACCAAAAGGCTTGATTAAGAAAAATACATTTAACTAGAAGAAGACTAAACCAAAATTTCTTGGTCTAAAAAGACATATTTAGTTAGAAAAAGACTGAATTGAGTAGTTCAAGTGACAAAAGCATATTTAGTCAAAAGAAGAATGAATCAAAAGGTTCAACTGGGAAAAGCACATTTAGCCAAAAAAATACTAAGCCAAGAGGTTCAATCCAAAAAAGCATAACATAGTCAAAAGCAAAACTAAACTTTACAAGCTTGACCAAGAAAGACTATATGGCTCAGATGATCATAAGATCTCACAAAAAAAGAAGCCCAACACCTGCTTATAAAAAAAAAAGATCAATTGATCTAGCTTAAAAGAATGCAAATTCGATGTATGAAACTTGAAAAAGGGTGAGGAACTCATCCAAAAAGAATGTCTCTTGGCCTGGTTAAGGTTTGCCAAAAAGGTAGAAAAAGTTAGAACTTGAAAAAAGATTGAACTAGGTGCCTATTTTGAAATCTTGAGCTATCTCGTAAAAAGAGGGATTTAAAGGTCCACCCTGAGAGATGGCTTGCATTTGAAAAAGAAGAAAACCAGTAAAAGAGTTCAAGGAAGTAAAACCTGAAAGATTTAACCAATAGCAAATTTGCCTTTAAAAAATCATTTAGTCTCTAAAAATATGATAAAAAAACTTTGAGAATGTATTTAGCCCTAAAAGTAGGATAAAAAACTTTTAGGCTTATTTTCTGTGCTCTCGATCGAGTCAGAAAAGCTATTTTGGCTTCGAACAAAATATAATTTTTACTAAAAATTGAGCTATTTATATTGGAGATAAATTAAAAGCAGCTATTTTTTAAATGCTCCTAAAATCTCACAATATAATTAAAAATAAGGTAGATAAGAAAAAATGTAATTACGTATTAATGAAGATAAACCTTAAAAATCTCTACAGTTAGTCATCGTAATTACGTATTAATGAGAGTGACCTCAAAAATCTATACAGAGAGTCATCCAACTCTATATAAAAATTATCTTTCACAAAAAGAATTACGTTTTAACTTAATCCTTAAAAAAAATTATACTTAAATAGTCCGACAAAAATTCAAGTTTAATTACACCAAAAATAACTTTAATCATCGTACCATCGTTGTTATAAGATTTGTTATTTGATTCAAAAAAGTTGTTGGAGATTATGTGCATTAACATAATTTGTAAAATTTAAAGAAATTTAGTGTTGTCAATTTTGATTGTGCTTCTATCAAAACTTTATTTAGAACCGGTGTTTTTATTCTACTTTTGAAAAAAATTGAAAAAAATTTAATAAGACAACATTTAATAATTTTCTCAACAGAGAGTTCATTTGATCTGAGAATGACAGTTCACAAACTAAAGGACTACGACCCTTTCTATCATCTTTCAAAGTAAAGTACTTTTTAGGATAATATGGCGTTCCTCCAAATTGTTTTGCTCAGCCTCAAAATAGTAACAAGTAAATCGACCTAACAGAGGTCTTGAACATTGATACGCTTAATTAGCATTCCTAACAATGGTGTTCTACTTTTCTCAGTCGCCGTTGCTGCAACTTCTTTGACGATAAGTCTCTGTCTAATACGGTGTTTGAAGCGAGGGCGTTCCAATTCCAATGCCATAAGAAGCACAAAACGCTGTCTAGCACAGACAAAAGATATTGGCATTCCCATATATCCGTACAAAGCAATTGAGAAAGCTACGAGGGGGTTCTCGAAAAGACAAAGGCTTGGAACTGGGGCCTTTGGTACAGTTTATGCGGGGAAGATGCACAATGAATTATGGGTTGCAATAAAAAGAATCAAACATAGTGACGCGGACAGCATTGAGCAAGTGATGAATGAGATCAAGCTCTTATCATCCGTCAGCCAACCCAATCTAGTCCGGCTCTTAGGTTGCTCCACAGAAATCGGGGAGCAGATTCTTGTTTACGAATTATTGCCCGATGGAACATTGTGCCAACATTTGCAAAGGGAAAGAGGTGAAGGGATGTCCTGGCCAATTCGACTCGTCATTGCTACGTAAACTGCACAAGCCATAGCTCATCTCCACTCTGCCGTCAATCCTCCAATCTACCATAGAGACATCAAGTCTAGCAACATACTCCCGGATTATACCTTCAAGTCCAAAGTTGCAGATTTCGGTCTCTCTCGGCTTGGTAGGACCGAAATATTCCACGTCTGAACTGCACCACAAGGCACTCCAGGATATCTTGATCCACAATACTATCAGAATTTCCGTCTGTCAGACAAAAGTGATGTATACAGTTTTGGAGTAGTCCTTATAGAGATCATAACAGCATTGAAAGTGATGGACTTTTCTAGGCCTCCAAATGAAGTGAATTTGGCCGCTCTTGCTTCAGACAGGATTAGCAAGTGACGTTTAGATGAGATTATAGATCCATTTCTAGCGTCTGATAGCAAAGATTGGACTCTTTCTTCAGTTCACAAGGTAGCAGAGTTAGCATTTCGATGTTTAGCATTCCATCGAGACATGAGACCCTCCATGAATTAGGTGGCAGATGAATTAGAGCAAATCAGGAAGACCAAATTTGCTTCTCCTGAAGATCTCAATTGTACAGCTTCATTAGACATATCTTGCTGCTCAACTTCCTCTAATGTAAGCGAAATGCCTCTAAATATGTCTGTTAAGAATGCGGGAGGATTAGAGACTAGGACTAGTTGTGTGGACTCAATGGAAAGAATGAAAGGTAATTCTCCTATTTCAGTTCAAGGCCCATGGTCAAAGGAACAAAGCTCAGCTTCATCGAATAGTTTATCGAGTAATGTAACTCAATGAACTGAAATTACTATCCTAATCTAATCTTGTCTATATTCTATAACTAGTGTTAGAGTTGAGTTTGAAGCATTAATAGTGGTACATAATTTAATAGTTGATGACTTTTATGAACTAGTTATTTTTAGTCATAAATTTATTATGTGGGCGAGCGAACCCAACCTTGTCATCTCGGTTTTCTTTATTTTTCTAATGTCATCTTGATTATCGAGGAGATATAGTCTCAAAATTTCAAAAACGAGAGGTTCGGATAAGATAAATAGATATATTTCTCAAGAAACAGCTTGAACATCCTATTACGTTAAAAGGCACCATGCTCTATAAGCTGCAAGCACTTATTACAATCCCCAAACCTGATATAAAAGAATAGTAAAAAGGCCTGTCAGATAATCATACTTAATTCTGTCTAATCAGGCTCCTGTTCTCCGATACTCACACGTGTAAAGACCTTATAAATAGTGACATTGTTACATGGAAAAGGATTCGATTTTTTTGGATCATTTTTGACTGGAAGAGAAAAAGATAGAGTTCTGCTAGCAAAGATCAACCCTCCCCCATATATATTTTCCGAGCCTAACATCTCGGATCGATAAATACTCAAACATTCATAATTCGTCTCTCTTTTTAACTTGGTCTTAGATGATTCACTGATTTGAGCGTCAGAGTTTATTCACTGGTAATCTAGCTTTACTCCTAACTTATTTCTCTTTAATTTCAGGTAGTATCTCGAGAGTCCCTGTTAAAACTAAGCACTATTTTATATAACTTCTACATCAATCGCAATAGTAAAATTTGTGTGATATATTGAATTCTCCACTTGAAAAGAATTTAGGCATCAATACTCAACTTCATCGAATAGTTTATCGAGTAATATAACTCAATGAACTGAAATGGCATCCTAACCTCATCTTGTCTTTATTATGTATAACTAGTGTTAGCGTTAACAGTCAATTTTTAAGTTTGAAGCATTGATAGTGGTACATAATTTAGAATTGAAGTGTTAGGACTTTTTCTTCGAGCAAAAACCAAATAATCCCTAAATTTAACTCTTAGTGACTTAAAATTCATTAAACTTTCAACAGTAAAAACATTACTATGATTTAAATTCCCCACATCCTTAAAAGTATAATTTATAATTTCTTTTATACTCTTATATATAATAATAAAATTATTTATTTATTTTTTATCATTACAACATACATCTAATTATTATTATTATTATTATAAACAAAAAATAATTAAATATTTAAAATTATATTACAATTTTTTTAATTTTATTTTATTATTAATATATATATTTAATCATTAGATAACGATGATGATTTAATAAAAATTACTATAATTTTTTATTTATTTAATTTTACTTATTGAAAGTGTAGTTATACTTTTATCTTTAACAGTAAGTAAATATTGATATTTTAATGGTATAAAATAATTAAATATTTATATTTAATTTTATTATTGTATATAAAAGTATAAAGATAATTGCTTATTATATTTTTTAGGAAGAGAAAAAATAAGATATTATTTTTATATTCTGGCTATTTAAATAAAAAATTATCAAACTTTAATAACCGTAAGTGATAATAAACCATAATAACAATGTTCAAACAATTCAAACATAAATTAATATATATATATGGGCTTAAATTCACAAATCAATTTACTAATAATTTTATATTATAAGAGATGAAACATCGTTTTCGTGCTTGCGTGCACATGTAAGGTATTTGAATTTTATAAATGAAGTGCATGTTCAGCAAGTTTTGGAATATTTGTAGGCAACAACAGTTTGCTAAATATAAAACTAAATCCTCAGCTTATGTAACGTTCAGTCCCTTTTAATTATTACAGTCCAAAAATAAGTTTTTTATTAACAAACGAGAAAAAAAAAATGAAAAGAAAACTTGTCTATATTCAATTATTGAATTTTAAAAAGAAATGAAATTATCGTGGAAGTATATTTTAATGGATTAACTATAATACTTTAGCAAGCAAAAAATATATATATTTTTTAATAGGTTCTTAACTGGAATGTTGAGTTGGTATCCTACAGCCGCAATGGGAACTAAAACATAAACATTTCAAATGTGCGTGGGAAAATGTTATACGTAAATATAAATAAGAGTTACAAACGGAGTACTAATTGTGACCCTTATGTATTATTTATTTATAAATTAATAAAAATAATTATTTTATAATTATATATTTTCAGATCTGGATGTCTATGGCTTTTTAAAAAAATAATATAGGTTTTCTTGGAAAAATATTTTATAAGTAAAAAATTACCTTAATTTCTTACTAATCCGTACTTAAAAAAGATATAAGATATCCGGAATATATATATATATATATATATATATATATATAATAAGAATTTATTAATAATAGTCTTTTGATTGATTCAATGAAATATATACAAAAAAGAAAAAAAAAGAATCAAAAAACACTTTTTTTACACATTTTTTAACCGTTGAATATGTGCACTTTCAATAGTTAATATTAGATCTAATAGCATATAATTAATGTATTTCTCTAATTTAATCTTAGCTATTAAAAATACTAGATACAACAGTTAATAAAAAATATTAAAAAAATGTTAAAAAAAGAGCCATTTGATCTTATATTGCCGCCACTGAATGTAGTCGAGTGGTTCCATTTTAGAGGAGTATTTGTGCTGATTCTGAGTTCGAACTTTTTAGAGTATATTCAAATATAAGAGTTTGGTGCAGCCAAAATTTTATCTTATATTTAGCATCACTGCAATGTGATTCCTGTACATAATTTTAATTGATTCAGGATAAGTGTTGTGTGATCTGTAAACACATATTCTAAAAAAATGAGTACCTAACCCGTGTATAATCTATCGGCGCAGGTGATGGTTGAGTATAAGAATTTTCTCGTCATTCAAAAAAATATTTACGTACTTTTATGTTTGAAAATAAAAGAGAGAGAGAGATATAGAGAGAGAGACATTTGATCCTGTTAAATTTGAGTATTTTTTATAGTTGAGACTCAATTAACAAATATAATTAATGTATAATTAATATATTATAATTAATGTACTTATAAGATTTAATCTCAATCGTTAATAGTAACTAGATCTAACATTTGATAAAAGATACAAAAAAATATATAAAATAGAAGGCTAGTTTATCTTGCTCCTACGTATGCATAATTAATCTTAATCATTAAAAATATATACATATAACAGCTAATAAAAATCTAATATATATATATATATATATAAACTTAGTCTTGTTAGATCTAAACAATTTTAATAATTGAGATCAATTATATTTAATTTAATAAATATAATTAATATAAAAAAAAGAGATAGGATATAAAATAGAAAGTTCATTCATCCTGCCCTATGTATTTATATATACTTGTATCTATCAATCTATTTAAATAAATGTGTGTGATAGAATTAATGACTCCTTTTAACTTTATAACTTTTTATATATATATTATTAGCAGTTAGATACGGATACTTTTAATAATTAAGATTGAGATTAAATCTTATATGTGTATTACTTGTAATAATAATAATAATAATAATAATAATAATAATAATAATAATAATAATAAATCTCAATTGTTAAAAAAAATGTTTAGATTTAATAGGTAATAAAAAATATAAAAAAAATACTGCAATTTTAAATAAACATATGTTATTAAATAGAGATTGCAGGAAAGTAACAACTTTCCTTCACAAAAATACTTTAAAAAAAATAGCGGATTTTAGTTTAAAACGTTCGGACCTAAAATTATTTTATATTTATGTAGTTACGTATTTCGACGGCAAAAGTATCTGCGATTATGTAAGGAAATTTTCATTTTGTGAAAGGCTGGCAAAGATCAAAGACGTCCTCCCACCGTCCCACCCACGTTTCAATGTTTTTTTCCTGAAAAGGAATAACGAAAATTTCCAATTTTCGTTCGTAACTCTATATAATCCAATCCTTGTACGCAAAATGGAGTTATTGCTTCATGCTCCAAAATAAGAAGATAAACTTCATTTCGGTAAACTTCTCACTTTTCTTCTTTCTAAACTTTGAGTCATCAATGTGAAATCAATTCGGGCGTTCTTCCGTATTGTATCTGTGGATCGTATATTTCATTTCACATGCAGACATGCAGGAGCCATGAGTGCTTAGAAATATCAAATGATTATTAGTCAAAAAGTCCAGTCAAAACACACATAAACATAAAAACAGAATTAAACATTTGAATTGATGATAAAATGAAAACATAATTAAAAAAATTATTAAAGACTCGGTTAATGTTGTAAAAATATGATCCATCCACCCGTCTTCTAAACGCTCAACACGGCAATGCATTTCTTGACGTGAATCTATCGCAATCTTTTGATATTTAGCAACAATTACAATACAATACAATCCATTTGTGAGTAAACAAACAAATGGGATCACATGGCATACTTTGAAGGAGGGAATGGGATTCACCTGTCAAACCCATCATTGCAAAATAAAAAAAAATAAAAAAAAACATGATATGCATTATGTAATAGATGTCTGTTCGAGTATAACTGACCAAATGAAACTCACGCAGTAAAAAAATTACATTATTGATTTGTAAGGGTGTTACAAAACAAAAAAAGACGATATCAATCCATATTCACGAAATCGGCGATCCATCGTAAAACCCAAACAAATAAAAGAAGAAACAAGCAGCAGTCTTTATTCGACTATTAAAAAACAAAATAAATAATCATACACATAAAGTCCATTTTCCATTTACCCTTCTCTCTTGTTGAGCGACACCTCAAAAGCTTGCTCCTTTTAACGAGGTTATGGTGACCGAGTCCGCTCCCGCTGACGTTACGACATCGATCTCAAATGAATCGTATCGAAGAAACAACTCAACCACCAAAAGGCTAGACACCAACACAACGAAATTTTTACCTGCACATTGTTTATTTTCAAGAGTCGGATTCTCTGTCTCTGGCCCATTGGACCAAAGCACGTGCTTCAGCTTCTCCTCCCCTTCGCCAACAAACCTGTCCGCCACGAAATCCTCCGCTCTCTCGAATATTTTTGGGTCTTTGGTTGCGAAGGGTTGGAAACCGAATAACATCTCCCCTTCTTTCACCTCAAAAGATGCATCGTGGCTTGATACGATCAAATCTTTTTTCGCTTTACCATACTGATAGGGTACGGGTGGTTGGATGCGGAAACTTTCGTACACCACGGACTGCATCAACGGCATCTGTTCCATGCCGGCCATCGTCACTTTTCCATCATTGGATCGGACGACGGATCGGATCTCTTGTGCCAACTGCGTGTGGAGTTTGACTCCTGCACGACCGATCCATTTCAATAGAGTGGGAAAGAAAATTTTCATACCTCCATAAGAATTAAAGCAAGTGGCAAATAAAAGATTGTGGCATGCCTCCTCCCGTGAAATGCCCAAATTCTCGGCTTCGTCCAGCACGAAACCTGTTGACTCGTAGAAGAAATCGTAGAGCCTCCGGTAATTTTTTTTTATCAGTGCCGGAGGGAGAGGAAATGTGTGAAGCAAGGGCTCTTCTATGACCTTTGGTAGACCAAAAGAGTTTATGGGACCGATTTGAAACAGAAGCCATGTTGTAATAATCCCTGGGCCATCCGACCCGAGTTTGGTATCAGCCGGGTTTTTATCGAACCATGCCCGAGTCAAGAAGTTAAAAGCTGCTTGGTCGTTGGCTCCATTGAAATCGGCTTTGCCTTTGGAGGCTAAGTCGCTTTCGAGATTCTCAAACGTCTGAGTATAGGTCGAGTGAAACTCGGGGATTACGTTGTCTCGGCGATTCTTTAAAAGAAAGAACAACAGTTGCTTGAGTTTGGCGTGTTTCGGCTCGGACGGATCAAGATACGACAAAACTCGATATCCTCCAGTGAGTTTGGTAGAGGGCATGTAAGTCCCCGTGAAAAGATCTTTCTTTTCTACTTTTGAAACATCAAATAGAACAGGAAAGCTCGCTCCGTCGAGTAAAACGATGACCCTTGAATCGGAAGAAATGAAAGGACCAGGTGGCATGTTGGCTCGAAACACTGTTGAACCGTACTTTTGGACTTTGGACTTGAAAAATTCATCTCTACCGAGGTTATAGAAGAAGTCTTGGCGATCTTTAATTGGACCGACAACTGGTAAACCATAGCTTCCCGGGATTTTGCGGATAGGAGGTTTAATGGGTGTCTCGGAGGGTGAAATGGTGGTGGATGGATTGTCCGAATCGGAGGCTTTAATCAGACGAACAGAAAGTGGACGTGGAGATGGGTTTAATGAAGTTGACGATGCTGATATAGATTTCTTGTGGGATTGAAATTTTGGTGGGAGAGGATGAAAATATAGAAAAGTGGATGCCATTCCAGTCGCAATAGAATGGATACTAATCAGTTTGTGCAGCCGCAAACACAACGAGAAATGATGGAAGATTTTTTTTTTTTTTTTCTTGTTATAATGTTTTGTAATTCAAGTGGATTGGGTAGGCGGACAAACTTTATATTTATAGACTACTATGGATGGGGGAATGGTCTACCGCTGGAGAGAGAAAATAATAGCATGACTTTATTAGAGTCGTGAAAAGTGTGCCTTTCATTTGTCGCCATAGAATAATATATGTATGCTTGGGTATATTTTTAATGGATTTCCAACCTCTGTTGGGATTGTTACAAATTGCATTTTAGAAGGGAGAAGGATAACATTGTCATTTTCAATGCAAGCAAGTCTTCCATTTGCACGTTGTCCTCCTACCGGATTTACAATGCATTGAAATGGAAGGAAGGAGGTTGCAAAATATATTATCTATAAGATAACTTTTGTAAACATTATAAATTTATCAATAATATTAACGTCAGTATATATTTTTATTAAATGATGAATTTTATAATTTTTATAATTATTTATTATATTTTTTATTATTTAATAAATACATATAATATTCATATATGCAATCTCATTCGAAGTTTAAGATACAAAATTGATATAAATAGTACTCTAAATTTATTTGTCCTCATATCTAGCCGCATTCAAAATAAAAAACAAAATCGAATAAAAGAAACAGAAAGAGCCCCCGGCAAATTAGCCGAGCCGTCGCATCTCCGTCAGGTGCGGTGCACGAGATTGTAAATAGTATATTGTCATTTACAAATTTTTAGACGCACGTTTTTAAGTTACATTTTCCTTTTATAAAGAAAAAGGGTGACAATTTTGAAATACGACTCCCCGTGTCGCGTGTCAGAATAAAAGCGAAGTTATAGTACGGCTCTCATGTCCGCCCGGTTGTACATTGGATTGCAACCGTTCAATCAACTGAACGATTTGAGCCGTCTTTCTCACCAGGGACACTGGGGTGGGGTTGGACGGTGACTTCCTCCTCTGGTGCGCGAGCTTGGGCTTGTGAAAAATTATTTACCTTTCAGAAATCCTTTTTTCTTGGTCGTCATTTGGACAAATCAAGGACGGAGTTGAATTATCTACAGCACGCCTCGTCAAGTAATATTCTTGGATTTGAACGTTGACAGGGGGAAGAAGGAGACGACGGAGGGGTCAAAGACATGCCGATCGATTTCAGATTCCCTTCCATCTGTTGCGTCCGATGGATTTTTCTTATGGCTATACAGCGGGAATTTTTATTTTCAAAGATACTGAAAAATCATACGGGAGGATCGGATTCGGAAGTCTCCTAATTTTTTTAATTTCTTTCCTTTTTTTCAGGGTTTGATTTGCTCAACTGGACCACCTGGGACTTGAATCATTAAATTCAAAAGATTATTTGTATGACTTCGATTATTGGACAAGAGGGAAGAAGCACACAATGCTGTTTTCTTTCATATTTTGGAACTTTTTTTTTTTTTTTGTATTGTAGGTCTCAAAATACAGTTTTTTACTAATTGTTTGGTGAATACATTTTATTCAAAATGGCTTTAGTAATTATGAATGATATTTTTCTTTTTCTATTTTAGTTCTTTAATATAAATATTTAAAAATGAGTGACAGATATATCCTATTTTTATTAATAATTAGAAATAATTCTACATATTAAAAACAATAATATAAAAAAATAAAATTTTATGCAAATTTTTTGTTTAAATTAATATAATAATATTAATATATGTATAAAAATAAATTATATGAGATATATAATAATAATATAATTTTATCACATAAATTTATATAAAAAAATTTTAAAAAGTAGTTTAAAAAAGAAAGACACTGACACAAACAAAAGGTTGAGCCAAGAGTAAAAAATAAATATATTCGTATGAGTACTTTCTAAAATTTGGTGGACCTGATGGTACTATACTTGCACTGGATATCGAAAATACAAAGAAAACGAATAAATTAAAGAATTAAATGAAGCCATTGAACAATAAGAGCTAGCCAAATTTATATTCTAGCAATTATTAATTCAAAACCAATTAATAAAAATTAAAATACTAAATATCGATTAAAAATAAATAATTTTTATTAAAAATTAGTATTATTAAATATATTAATGAAAGATAATTATACTAAACATACACTAAAATTGATTAGAGTATTTTTAAAAAATTAAAATAAATAACTTATCTTTTTTCATCTTTTTCCATTCATAAACATATTCTAACAATAGAGATAAAAAAATAAATATAACCAACTAATGTAGATGTTAGTATAAAATTACTAGCTCAAGTGATATTCACGTGATAATTATAGTAGTTGAGCTTTAGTTTAATTCTCTTCTAATGCGACAATAAGTTTCGCATGGAGAAGGTTGTTGATGACATTTATCGACTTGAGACTGATTCTATTTAAAGTTTTTTGACCCTAGATTTCACTAATTAGAAAGTCTAGCTTGGCATAATCGTTTCAGTATCTTGACATCCACCTTAATTACCGAGGCGATCCTTTTTTGACTACCGAGGCAACCCTACGCCTCTTTCAAAAACAAGAGTTGAGGATAGGACCGACAAATACGCTGTTCAAGTAACTGTTCAGGCGTCCTATCACGTTAGGTAGCACCGTGTGTGATAAGTTATAGGCACTCATTGTCACACCAGACCTAACGTAAGGGAGTGATGAAAAGATTGACCCAATCACCATACTTATTCCTGTCTAATCAAACTCCCGTTCTTCAATGCTCACACATGCAGAGGCCCTATAAAGGGTGAAGGCAATGCATGTAGCCGAACTCTCTTCTGAAACTTCTGCGAGAACTTCTGATTCTTCTTCTAATCTCAGAATTTTTAGAGAGCGCCATCTTTGAGCAGTTAAGAAATCGATACTGTACTCACAAACTTTTCTCAAGCCCAATCACCCGAGTCAGTAAAACACTCAAACACTCGTATTTTTTCTCTTTTCATTTGGTCCTGCACTATTTCGCTGACTTCAATGTCGGGGTTTATTCGCCGATAATTCAGCTTCACTCTTAGCTCATTTTTTTGTGATTTCAGGTAGTCCTTGAAGAGGTTTTACATTGACTGCAATAGTGAATTTGTGTGAAGTGTTGAATCTTTCGTCTCTGAAAAATTTGGGCATCAACAGTTGACGCCGTCTGTGAAAAATCGAGCAAAGAGCCTGAACAAAAAATTCGAAAAGTGCTTTTATAGATATGACAGGGAACACTCACAGTCACCTTTTCAGAAAAGTGCAAAAAGGAACAGTTGGGGGTCCCCCTCACACGGGAGAAAAAGGGGGCACTTCAGAATCGTCGGATGAGAATGAAGTACTAGCTCACCACATAGATAGTTCAGCCAGCTGACCCACTATCAGGACAGAAGGATGCGAGTCTTGGCAGATGAAAGGAGGGCCAGTAAAACCAAGAAGTATAAGAGAGATCCATAATCGAAAGATTGTGAAATTGAAACATAAAAATCAATTGCTGAAAAAGGAGAAGGCAACGCTACAAGCGTTGGTTCGACGATAAAGGCACGAAAAGAAGCATCAGATCGTGCCAGAAGCCTTAGAAGTAAGGACTGATTGTATTCCAGGTGAGAGAGGTCAGAGAGCTTGGAACCTGCCTAGGAGGATTGCTGATAAGAATGATCGTTTTACTAGACTGTAAAAGAAGAATGGCAAAGTTGATGCCCATGACAAAGCAGGAATGCATGGTGGTAACGAACTCATGATATCTGCTACTGTCATAACCCAATTTTGTCCTCTGTAAATTTTATTTATGATCGAGGTGTCGAATTTGTGATAATGACATAAAGCTTAATTTTCAAATAATTCTGCCAAAATTATTTGATAAGTTTGTTTCTTGACTTATGGCACCGAATTTTGATAGCGATGTGTCTATATTTTTAAACTAACCATTGGGGTAATTTTGACGAACTTGCTAATAATGTAGGTGTTTACTATTTTCTTTTTGACTTTTGCTAA
>JAWDEX010000003.1:4006961-4026629 GCA_035221805.1 Trichilia hirta | reverse complement strand
TTTTGGACGACGTCAACACATACTAAATGGGGATATCCGTGGATATTTGGGAAGTATTAGTGGACTTTTGTAGAGATAGAGAGGCTTCATAAAATGTACGTTAATTTGACAGGCAATTGTATGAAAAGAGATGTAAATAATTTTTAAAAAATATGTGACTTTAAGATCATGATTTAATTACCAACTGTGAAATTATGTAAAAAGGAAGTAAGCAATTATACTTAATTTACTTAGTAATTAAACAACATGATGATATAAATTTATAATGATGTATTTTATGGACATGCATCGCATGTTTAATTCTATTTCATTATACCTTATTATCAGCAACCTCATATTATTACATTATATTAAGGTCTGATATAAAATTTTAGTTTTACCATACTTATCATATTATTACATTATTGTAAAATAAAAGTACTTTGATCGCATATACCCTTTTTAGGATGCTAATGAAGGAATTTTAAGGTAATCCATGGAAAAATATTATTTAACAATTATTACAAAACTATGCGATAATATTTAATGAAGTAATATTAATAACAAGCTTGTACGCGTGATAATTTATTAATTTTGTTTGTCAATCATTGTTGAATTTATGTTATGTAATAATTTATTGGGTTTATATTTCAGTTAAAAATAATTGATTTACTAATAGATTATTTATTTAAGCCTGACAACAACCTCATTGCAGGTCGGTGTTATAAAATAATCTTATGAAATATGATCGAATATAACATAAGATGTAATGTAATATTTTGCATAATATTTGACGCAACAAAATTAATAATTTCATATACAATATCATATCATATCATATCTTGCACAATATTTAACATATCAAAATGAAAGATGTTGATTATCGTCTCTCAGACTTATCCAAGATTTTTGGATCAGAATTCCTATTTATTTCTCTCATATATTATTAACTATGGCCTGCCAAACAAGACTATTAATTTGGATTTACGTAGACATGTTGATGATGTTAAATCTTATCATAATTTTGTCTTTAGTCCAACGCTAAGAATTTAAATAATATTTGATACGAAAAAGTTAAAAAAATGATAAAAAGAATATTATATAAGCATAAATAAGAAAGGGGAAAAAAATGTTTCTGTTTTAAATGATGGAATGAATTCCTTTTATTAAGATTTTGTTTATTTATTAATTTATTAGCATAAGAAAATAACAAATATTTTATGCCATTTTGAAAGTAAATATTGGAAGGTAAAAATAAGCAGATAAAGTATTAGAAAACGGTCTTTAGTTTTATTAATATCAATTAACATTTTTTTAACTTAACTGAAATTGTCTGAAGCTATTATTAGAGCTAGGATTTATTCATCTGAAATAAGAGAATAATTACCTAGTCGTTACGGTGACAGCGCTGTATGGTATTCGGAGTGAGTAAAAGAAGAACGTGTCATAAATATTATTCTATGATATAAATAATAAGAGTTGGAGACGGTAAAAATAATATTTTATTAGTAGTGCCGTGTACCATTCATATGACTAATTAAAATAATCTAGTATTAAAATACATTAATAAATGAGTAACGCATGAAAGGCACATATATTGCATGTATGAAGTGACGGCATGAATCAATGTGAGAAGATGCTATAGGTCAATGGAAAAAGTAGTGGAAGCTATCAATAAGACATTAATAATTATGCACGTGATTATAAAATATACATATATTTTATGTTTTTATAATTTTTTACTAACTTTAATGTTATATTTATTAATTTTAATTTTTTTTATTGTGTAAGAACATGAATATAATCATACGTATTTTATGAACAATTAATATATAAAAGTTATGAAATTCTATAGCTTAGTATGATATTGTACATAATTAAACACTACATTGTTATAATTTTATATCTTTTGTATTTCATAATAATTCGGCCAAACTCAAGACAATCAGTTAAAAATTATTTAAAAAAATTTATATAAAATATGTAATAATAATTTAATTATAAAATCCTATTCTTCATTTCAATATTGTAATTTGCAAAGCCCAAGAACATTATCTCTTAAATTTTAGAATTTAGAAGCTTGCGGGTCAAACACAATTCACTGATCAATTCGGCTAACCTAGATTTAGGCAAATGTCGACCAATCCCAATTAGTAGTGGGCAAACTTTAAGTTTAATTTAAGTCAATTAAATTTACTAATTTTTCTAATTTAAATTAATTTAAAACATTTATAAATTAAAATATTAAAATTTTTTATTCATAAATTATATTACAAATTGAATTAAATTCAATTTACTAATCCAATAACATATAATCGATTTTAATATTATAAATTATTTTTATATAAATATCAAAAAATATTATTTTCTCATAGTATTTCCGTGCTTTTCATTTTCATTTTCTTTTTTTTTTCAAGATTTATAAAAAAAATAATAAAAAATAACTAAATAATGACTGCAATAAAAATAGTTTAATAATAAACATTAATATAATTATTTTAATATAAAAATATTAAATATATTATAAACTGATTAATTTATTTGTATAACAGTTTATTATTTTTTTTTATGATTATATTTTTTAAAATAGATTTATTATTTTAAATCATCTTTTTGTCATAAAACTTTTAATGAAAGTATTTTTCTCCTAAGCATGTATAAACTGTAAGATTCAATATTATTTTA
The DNA here is from genome assembly GCA_035221805.1 of Trichilia hirta. Lineage (NCBI taxonomy): Eukaryota > Viridiplantae > Streptophyta > Magnoliopsida > Sapindales > Meliaceae > Trichilia > Trichilia hirta. The sequence goes on along the minus strand of JAWDEX010000003.1, from coordinate 4,023,965 downwards.
CTTTGTCAAAGTATATTTGTTTATTCATTGTATTACTCACCTATATTAATTTTTTAAGTTTAAAATTATATAATAGTATTATTTAATAATTTTAAATTTAAAAATTATATAAAAGTATATTTTATATCTTTTAATACAAATTTATTCCAAATCTAATCAAATCTAAATCACTTGAAATAAATTAAATTATAATATATTTTTAAATTAAATTAAGTTATCTTAAACATAATTTATAATATATAAATTAAGTTAAAATTTTAACTTAATTTAATTTAATTCGCACGTGCCTAACCCTAATCCGAATACAAACTTCAGTCACCCCCGTAACGTACAGAAATGGAGAATCTGGATCCACCGGAAAAGCTGACGTCAGGACTAGTCCAGTCCCACGATTTAAAAAACACGAGGACACGTCGACTTGAAGCAAGTAGTTAGGGTTCAAAGGGTCAAATTAAATACAACGAAATAACTTCCCCCATCCTCCCCCCCTCCCCCTTCCAAGAACATGTCTGTTCAATCCGTTAGTCTTGGACTTCCTACACCAAAATTCAAATCATCAAATCATCGACTATTCTGTCGTCAAAATGTAAATACATTTCGCCCTAATTAGTTTCCAAGTTGAATATCAATTTTGCATTTGCTTTCTGTTATCCATTTTAAATTTACACCTCTTCATTTCTGCTGCAATCGAAATTCAAGTTTTCTACAAGTCAGTTGGGGTCGCGAACTCTTATGGTTCGTTTTGGAAATGTGTATAAGTGTATTGTCTCCCTCTTTATCTTGACTCTTGAGTGTATTAATTTCAACTTAATTTTATTATTCGGTTGATAAGGAATTTGAGGAAAGTAATTTTCTGAATAATTTTGAGTTATAGATTGTTCATTAATATCTTTTTTTCGTCAGATAACATTTGTGCTGATGTATGTCATAAAATTAAAGGGTCTTTGTCAAGGAGCTCGAAAAGAAGAGCTATAGTTTGTGCATTTAAATCTGATTCGGAAACAAAGTTGGAACATCCTCCTAGGGAAAATTCGGGTGTGCCGGTCATTACTTTTAATGGGATGGAGCCATTTCGTGGGGAAATCCGGTTCGGTTTCATTTTGTGGACTGACTCACCAGCTGGTGGAAGAAGGAAAATTGATGTCAGCTCCATTCCTAGAAGACAAGGGCTCATTCCTTTGGGTTTTGGCAGCTTTCTCATTGTTATCATTATTGATTCTTCCTCAGTTTTCCCTTGGCAATGCAATAGCGAATTTCATCAGGGACGATACTCTCGAAGGCATATTATAGACTTGGTCTGAATACTTGCATTTATGTATTTTATCTTTAAATTCAATCACTTCGTCATGGAATGTGCTTGTTTTTTTTTCCCGTTTCAGGCACTTTTTTTTTTCTTTTCTGAGATCTATTCAATTTCCTAAGTTATTATCGATGTTGACATATTATTTTGTGTCACGTTCGTCTGGTTACGACTTTGTGTATCCTATGTGATTAGGGTCAGTTAAACGACTGAGTGATTGTCATTGATCATGTGTCGTTCCTTCTTTAGTCTAAATGCAAATAACCATAGGTTTGAGGTGGTTATGCATTTATATAAGGTAACATTGGCCTTTGCTTTCTCGAGATTAATATGATTTTGAACGTAGTATAGGAACCAGGGCAGGTGACATTAAGATTTTGTGTATGATACTTAGAGCAAGGAAGCTGACCTTCTTAATGGAGAATCTGCGAAGATATCTTTTCATTTTCTTCTTCAAGGGTAACAATTGTAAGAAATTGGTCAAACGAATTACTTTTCTATTTGTAACTCTGATGTGTTGCTTGCCCGGTAGCCAATAAAGCAATTAACTATTGCCAGCCAAGTGGAAATTTTTAGATATTTAAAAGTATTAGTTTGCTCAATTTTTTTGAAAAGAAGTGTGATTTAGCAATATATTCTTCTTGACAACACTACGGTGCTGTTTTGGTTCCATTTCATCTTCTGATTTTAGTATTTGTTCAAACCCTATAAAATGGAATAAAAAAAAGCATAGAGGATGATTTCGCAATATTTATCAAACATGGTGTGTGTTTGTACTTTTAAAGATATAAAGAGATTTAGTGATAATTTTTGTGGCCATTTCAATGCGAAAATTTTGGCTTCTTTGACTTTTGAGTCTATGTTTTATATTGGTCTTGCAACACTTCTTCGCATCACTGATCATGTTCAGAGGCCATAATTACAATTCAGCCCAAAGAGATGGGGTCTCATCACAGGAAGCAGGTGATACTTGGCTCCTACTTTCTTCGCAATAGGATTTAAGGTAGTCACCCCTCTCTTTGCTGTACATGTAACTTGGCCAACACTTGGTCTTCCAGTTTTGATTGCAGTGCTTCTATTTCTGGTTGGTTGTGCAGCTCAAAAGTTGAGACAAATCTTAACAAGTGCGGTTCATCTTGTTGGCCTCTAATTCCTATTATTTTTGTGGTAGTTTCTTGATTCAAATTTATCTTTCTGAGATCAAAACCGTGGATCTGGATGACTTTTTGTTGATTGGAAGGTATATAGACTATATCAGCTGAGTAAAGCTGCTCTTTCATTGAGAGATTGATGTTCTCAATGAAAGATCTTCCATGAACCCGGGAATTGGTTGATAGAGGTGCTGCAATGGTTTCTGTGGTAGTGACTTTCCAAGTCCTTGGTGTGATTTGCCTTTGGTCATTGTTGACATTTCTTCTAAGGGTCTTTCCTTCTAGGCCTGTGGCTGAGAACCATTAACATTTTTTAGGGAATACATTTGCCACAGATGTTACTTCTTCCAATATGTTTACAGTTTTTATTGTACAATGTAGGGAAATGGTAGTTTTTGCTCCAGTTGATGATATGTGATCTTGAGGTGGTATCATCAGTTACATTCACTGAAGATATGTTTAGAATGAAGGTGTTGTGACTTCAATTGTCGGATAAATCTAAAAATATTAAATGTTAGTTAAAAATAAAGTGACTATCACCAACTTACTGTTCACATTTCGCAGCTTTGTTTTCAAAGTTAAGTGAAAACCAACACTGTCCTAATTTTGAAAGCTGTTTGGGATACCGGAGTAGGGATAGTCATTTGGCTAGCTAGACAACAGTTTTTTTGTTGCTCTAGTGAATTGATACATTCCTGAACCTCCTGCATCAACATATCTGCCTTCACGAGATTTTGAAGCAGCCAGCAGAGATGGGAGTTTGGTTCTATTCTGACAGCATGTTCTCTTGAACATTTGGCAGTTCTGACAATTTTATGGCAAAATAATCCGACGCTTAGTTTGTTCGATGCATGCAAATGCATCTGTCCAGAAAGAAAATGTAAACAATTCTGAGGAATATATTCAAAGTTTTCTCATTGCAATTAAAATTTTATGCACCTGAATTATAGAGCATACCTAACTGGTACAAATAAGAACTTAGCAATGCAGATCTTATGCTATACAAGCATTCGGGGGAGACAAATAACCCACATGAAGGTGTTAAAAAGAACACAGACTAATTTTTGACAAAGCAAATCATCTAGGAACAACAGTGATTATCTATATATGATCAGTATCATTTGGAACTAGTATCATTTCCATTTATGGTACACAATCAGTGCATGTCCACCACTATGATACACGTGCAAAATGCCTCATAAACATAAAAACAGTAATCTAAGGTTCAACATTTGCTCTTTATTCGGCTTGCAGCTACCTTTATATAACGTGGTTTAATAGCGAATTCTGTTTCTGGTAGCTGAAGTACGTAGGAAAAAACAGCTTCCCACTTTTAGTCTTCAAATGACCATCTGAATCAAGTTTTAAGTACGAGGGACTGATGCAGAGTTTAAAGCAAAACGAGCTTTTACCAGTAATCCCGACGGGAACACTTGCCACTCCTAAAATGATGAAATCTCTAGTTGTCTGTGACAATTATCCGCCTGTTCTCAATGCTTGAAAGTGTCTTGACAAAATTATGGCAATCTCCACAGATCCTCAAATTCTTGATAATCCTTAAAGAGGTCCCAGGAGGAGTGCTATAAGACCGGAAGCAATGGCTAATCTTTCACTGTGATCCGTCAATGCCTTCTCTTTTGCTTACTGATCAAGATCAAGAAGTACATACTTTGTGTCTGGCACATACACGGCTTCCCTCACCTCCTGACTCAAAGACCAGGACTTGCTTTCTTCTGGTTCAAAATTAGGCTTTCCCGTACCCTGTTCTTATTGGTGAGTCTCAAACCTGAAGATGATACGGAGGAACCTGATCCATCAAGCTGCTACCTTGATCCAGTTTTGGAGTACTTTTCTAGTGTCCTCCAAACCACAGAGTGTGTTTCAATTGGAGTATTTCTAATAAACTATGTAGCCTCCGCTATCGACTGTGACTTTCCAAGAAGATCAACAATGCCCAAATAATGTTCCGGTGCAGGATTAATATCATAATCACGGCTCATTGATTCAAAATGTTTTAATCCTTCCTCCACTGCACCTACGCATCCACACGCAGTAATGATACCAACAAAAGTAGACCCATCTGGCCTTACTCCGCCTTCTTTCATCTGTGAAAATATTTGAAGAGTTTCTTTTCCTTTCCCATTATCTGCCAAACCCAGCAGCAACAAATTCCAAGAATCGAAATTTTTCCTTGACGTTTGCTCAAACACTTTTTTTGCAGTCCTTGTATCACCGAATATACAGTACATGTCCACCAGTCTATCAAACACAACAGAACTGGGTTTTGACGTAGACCTCATAACATAATCATGAACCCTTTATCCATCCGACAACTTCAAATCCATACAAACTTTAAGCAATTAAATGATATCACCAGAGTCCAAAAAAATTCCTTTTTTGCCATTTTATCCATGACTTCAAAAGCTGATTTTAGTTTCCTTTATCGGCATAAATGATTGAAATCCACGAATAAATCTTCATTCTTCGTTTTTTAAGCTTGGAAACTCCATTGAGGAAGATTCAATATTAGTTTCTCAAGATGACGTGTTTGTGACAATTTGAAATTGTGGAATGAGCAGTAACTCAAAGAATTAGCAATATGTTCAGCCATTTCCTGATAACCATGTTCTTCGTTTTCGGGCAGAATGTTGATAGGGAGAATACAACTGGGAATCGGATGCAAATAAATGAAAAACTCCTTTGAGCTCCCCTCCAAATTATGAAGAGAGCGTTATCCAAATATGTAGCAGAAAAATCTATAGAAATGTTGGCTTCTTGGAAAAAGAAAGAAAGAAAGAAAGAAACGGCCCCCCAACGAGCATTATCGTATGTGTATTGAGATTTTGCACTCAAAATAAGAAAGAGAATATGCACATTCTAATTCCAATTCGTTAGCATAAAATGCGATTGTAATACAACTAAAATTTTATCCGAGAACGAAACCACAAACTTAAGAAATTTTTTGTCGCATCCGAAGTCTTAACAAAATTTCACCCCTCAGTGTTTCGCTACACCTTTTGATTCCAAAAGAAGCACGTTTGTAAATGTCCAAGAAAACATAATTAAATGATGCTGTAACCAGACCATTTTTGCCAAGAATTTCACGTATACAATAAGATTCATTCAGCACAGAAGCGGCTTGGTAACAATCCGAAGTTCAGAAATGCGAGAGTATAATTGTAGGCATGGTAAATGCATAGCATATTTATTTCTGCTGGATTTTTTGTTGTTCAGTTCACCAAGTCACGCGCGGGGAACATTGTGAAAATCAAAGAGATTATCTTTCTGAAATATTTGTTTCTCACTATGTCATTCTTTCATGTCATGTACAATCTACAATCCTTCAACTAGAAGTTCCCTAGTGAATAAGCTCGATGTTTTTGTCTAAAAGCTCTATCGCAGGTATGGTATTATGGTGGATGTCAAGCTGAAAAACTTCGGAAAACTCCTTGATCAAAGAATTGTGAGTGATTTCAAGCAGCTGGTGGTCGTCACGATCATGGAATTCTGCTGCGAATGATTGACATTCTCCTAGCAACCCCTTTATACTTCCAACTTGACGATTTTGTATACCGCATGGAACTATCCAACTAAAGGGTGTTAGATCTGTGGTAACATTCAGTGCTAAGCCATGATATGTAACCCACTGAGATACACGTATTCCTATCGCTGCCAGTTTCTGATCTCCTGCAAGAAAATCAGAAAAAGGAAAAGACGTCAAGAGAATGCAGTCACCCCAGTTACACTCGTTCTTGTCATTAACATGAAATCAGGGAAGAGAGGGTGAAGTGTCATCGACAAAGTGTCAGATGTGACAGTAGATTGCCATATGAAATCAGGGCAGAAAGGTTAAGTGATGTAACGAAAGGCATCAAAAAGCTTGTAAATCTGTCCGCTTCCCAAAATATAACTTGTACAATGGAACATGCCAAATCCTGGTTCCTCAATCCACAGAATCATAAAATTTGATGAAAATGAATGAATATAAAAAATTGAATTTTCCTAGAATTTTTCCTCAGATAATATACTCTTTCTGATTTAGAAGTCACAACAGGAAATAAGGACTGTACACATCAGATCATTTGTACAGCCAATCCATATCACTTCACTTGATGAGCGGCAGTTCTACATCTTCCTAGAACCAACTCCAGAAAATTAATTTGCCAAAGCTGTAAATCAGTAAACCTTTGCAAATAGATAGTAACCATCACTAAATAGACAAGAAAAGTTACAAACTTGAAAAGTCCTAAAAAGTGAGTCATCTCAAAAAGCTCAGCACAGCTCCTAGATGCTTAGAAATTTGCATGGAATGGTAGCAAAGTCGGAATCTCAAGAATGGCTGGAATTGATAGGCATCTGAAAGATTCCATGTTTTCTTAGTGAATGATTTCCAGATCCTAGAAAGAATTTATTTACCAGGAGTCAATACCATACTTACACAACATCTAATTTGTAAATGTCAACAAATCAGATAAAGAACACTATATTCTAAGCTTTCTTCTTACTGTACACAAATGTGTATAAACATTTGGATAGCCATAGCACCAGGGCTGTAAGGCATGCCAGCAGTTTTAAGCTCAAATATACCCAGAGAAAAGAGCGAGTAAATGTATTTACCAACCCAAACGCCAGTTAAATCCTCAAGCCGTGAGGCCTTGATAGAAAAAGCTGAAAGAAGAACACGAATGACAACCTCCTCAAGTGCCCTGAGGTACCAATGAAGATCCATCTTATGATTTCGCAGATTGATAATGGGGTACATAACTAGCTACAGGATAATATGTGTCACAAGTTAGGTATACAAAATAAAACAAAGAGAAAAGGATACAACAACTAATTAATTTGCAAACAAATTAAGTTTGATTGATTCCCACGCAACCGTGAAGAGTAAAAGATTGCAAATTACAATCACAATGATATGAATTTTGGTTCAAGCTTCCAAACTAAGATGAATTATGTTATTCTCATATCAAGTTCATGGGCATCAAATTGATAGGTCAAGGACTCCGTTCTACAATTCATGACGATATGCTTTAGTTATAAAAAGATTCAGACTCTACATTCTTTCTCTTAAATTCTTAGATGTCAGCTTTTTAAACACAGCCTAGCTGATCCCAATTGTAAAATGATATATACTACTCAGAATAGAAATTAATAAAATGAGATGACATTCACATATGCTAGCTACTAATAGGAGCATGTCAAGTGGATATAAATCTGAAGACATCATTTAGAAGAAAAATGCTTAGCACCTGACCAGGCCCATGATAGGTAACTTCTCCGCCACGTTCGGTTCGATAAACTTGAAAAGGAGGATCCTTTACGTCAAAATTAAGATACTCTTCTGAACTACCAGTACCCATTGTATAAACAGGACTATGTTGTAGAATAATCAGCGTATCCGGACATTCTTCATTCCCTTCAATCAACGCCTTCTTTTCCTTAACTAAGTTTTTCTGCCAGGACCATGCCTCTTTGTACGGTATCAGTTCTTTATGCAAATCAAAACATTCACACCTGAACAAATTATTAAGATGATCAAGTTGAGTTATGTTATATGCATGGAAGGTGTTTGTGAAAAGGCAGAGCAACTTGGTCTACTTACGTTTTCCTGCTCACATGGGTTATCGAGTAGAGGGAGTCTAAGATTTGGTTTGATTCGCAGAAAATTCTGCGAGACTGAGATTGGCGTCTTTTTTTTGATTCGTAGAGACCTAGGCATGTTGGAATTGAGCAAAAACCTGAAGTAGCTACAAGAATCATGGCTTTTGATCTCTGTTACTAGGTACATATGAGAAGAGACGAAAAATCCACTTGACCAAATATAAACCGAATGCACCAGATTTCCATACACATTTGAGAGGAAGGGTTTACGAGATGAGGAAGATGGAAGGAGCGGAGGAATCGAAGCTGCAGTTGGATTCCCCATAACGAGACCGTCAAACCTTATGGGTCCCACGAAGCTGACGTGGGAACTTAAGATGCAAATAGAAGGGTCAATTTTTTCCCATCGAGTTTCACGGTCAGGGGTACTTTCGACATCTTACTTTAATCCTTGGCTCAATGCCGTCGCTGGTTACTTCATTACTTTCACTGCAGCAATTACAAACCCTAAACAAGGGAACATTTGTAATATGAAATGGAGATTGTGATACTTGACCGTTAGTGCAGCACAGCCTATTCCAGGTTAGGGTTTGCGTTTGTATATATCCAGGTGATTATGTTTCGTTTTCTGGTTCGTTGATAACGATTTTTATAACCTACTTTACAATATGAATGAGCGATTGATTGGGTTTTCTCTGTGATGATGAATTATGATGACGAGTCTGATCTCTTATCTAATCCATTCACCCTGACGATAAATCGAGGCATTTGTCTGAGAGAAACCGCATCTATTTAATTAATTCACGGTCTATGTTTTTATTCTGTATAATTGAAATTATCTTTGCATTTGGCTTCTTCATCTATTCTTTTGGAAGTGCTATTTATCTTCACCACTGATATCTTATCATGACCGAGAAGTTCCCTGCAATGCAGAGGACGCTTCCCTCTCCCCTCCAATGCAGAGAATTCTTCTGGGCAATGGTGCATTACCATATCTTTTAGGTACATAAATTCTAAGCAACAATAAATGGGTTTCCAAGTAAAAATACTCTGTCATAAGATGCATTAGTGTTTGTACAGGAAAGTCCTAAATTTTATTATCTATCCCTTAGTTTTGTTGAATTGTTCTTCTCATAAGATATATTGTTCTATGCATGTGATCATAACCCAATTTCTTCTGAGCTATTTTCTGATATATTGTTTTGTGCATGTGATGATATCCTAATTTCTTTTGAGCTATTCTTCTCACGAAAATGTGTTGCTTTGTGCTTATTATCATATTTGCACCTTTTTTTTTTCATTTGTCACCTTGTTTCACACTATTTCAAAAACTCTGTACTGTTATATAGTTTGTCTCTTATAACTTTATTGTAAAGGTTATATAATATAATTATAAGGGGTTTGTTGTCTCTTACCAAGATATAAGAATACAAAAGTTCATTTCTATTATTTTATTAGAATCAGGGATAAATGCTAGTTTGTCATTAAAATTGAGGCAAATATGTCATTTGTTTCTTAAACAACGAATTAAGAATGAAAATATATTTCTTTATTCCAATTAACAAAATTGCTGGGAGGAAACTAACAAAATTTTTGCAGAAGAACTAAATTGTAGTTGATCATAAAGTGTAGGGTTCTGAGTGAGGCAAGCCATAAAACATTTGAGGTGAGACAATGTGACAAAAAAAAAATGATTATGGTGTAGTTTTCCAAAACTAAAGGGATGAAATTGGAATTCCCCCTACTAGAAATATATTGATATAAATACTTCAGGCTTCTGGCAAAAACCACAATGGTTGCGTGGGTATATTATGCATATTTGAGTACATACTAAGGCTGCACCTATAATTATTGAGTTTGTGGTTTGCAGATCCTTATGCTAGTTCAGAAAGTTTTTCTGTTTCAATTGAATGTGTTGCGTTGTGGACATTCAAAGAGGAAATGTGGCGATGATGACAAAGACCTTTTATTTTCTGAGGCAAATCCTATGATTGGTCTCAAGCACTTTTGAGCCTCGTCACCATGGGAATAAGATCTTTCATGTAGGCTTATGACATTTTGAAAGTCTTTTATAAAATATTTTCTGACCATTAGGTGGAATATGTGGCGGGGAGGTTATTAACATGTTTGTCAGTGTGGTCTGACGTTGTAATGAAATCATCATTATTATCCCCTTTGGTGCTGGAACATAGTATGTATATAAATGCGGAAGATTTCATGCGTATAAGGTGTTAGGCACTTTTACTTGCATTGCTAGTGTCATTGGTTTGAGTTTTTATTGTTTGTGACTTTGACTATGCTATATATTATCTCTGTTTCAAATCGATTAGTCTTGTTACAATCTTATTATTCTGTTTAAAAGATTCTTGTAGATTTTCTTTTGGATAATATCTTCAGTTATCCATCCATCCATCAGCTAATTTCCATCTGGGCAGCCTGTTCTCCTTGGAATATATGTGTATATATCTTTACACGATAGGAGGCAATTGACTTGGAATCACATATGCTGCTGAAATGCAAGTTCTGATCGCAAACGCTGTTGAATTAGTTTGCACAATTCAAGAATGATTGTTCCTGAAGTGGTGGTTGCTTTTCAAAATTCGGCCTTCTCTGATTTAGAATTCCTTGTAATTCGTATATTGCTTCATGCTGTGAATTGTGGACTCATCTGTAATTGATTCCACATAAGCTTAATTTTGGCATCTCTGCTGTATAAAGCAATTACCTAACTCAAATGAAGGATAGAGAGTTAGGAATTACCAGAGCATTTCTGTTAATAAAATACAAACTATATACCATTCTGTCCGAGAAAGAAAGAGGGCCGTCAAATTGTATATTAGATTTTTGTGCTTTTATTATTGTCTAGTAAGAATGTCGTTTCCAAAATATTTCTTTACACTTGACATATTGTATTTAAGTATGGAAAAAAGAAAGGCAAATCCGCAAAATAAATCACTTCCCAAAAAAAGATGAACAAAGAAAAACATGTAAGAGATGGCCAATCAACCAAACGAGAAAAAAAAGTTTAATGCTTGTTCAGCTAAGTCAACGTTTTGAATTCGATGTCGGTCCCCAAATTTCTACAGTAGCATCGGCAACGACTACTGTTCCGTAACGTAAGAATCCTAGCAGGATCCAACAGTAGATTATCCAAACTACAAAATCTAAAGATGGAAAAGAGTCTTGATGACAAACTCGAAAAACTTGTACCTTGTATTAAGACTACGGGTTGTGGTTCAGAATAAACTCGTGTTCGGCTTACAATGCAAGTGGACCCACACGATTGAGAAATAAAATCCCAACGTGAGAGTTACGAAATACGAATGTGGAATTTGGTTGGGTGGAATTTGAATGTTCAAAAGTCCAAGACCAACGTCCCCAAGGAAAAGCGAAAAGCCAAATCTAACCCTCGCGTAGCGACAACTCCCGCCAATATACCACGAATCTTCTGTTTCCAACGTTGTAAGGTATACAAACCACCACTAACTGTAACCTCTCCAATGAACTGAAATTTGAACAGGCAAAATTTTGACCTCCCAATCTAGTTAAAATGGCAACCACCAGATTGTTGCGCAATACGAAACTTTCGTGTCATGTAATTTCTTCTTCTACTTGTTCATCTTCAGCAGCAAAAACAGTAAGGTGTTTAAGGCAGGTAGGGTTTAATGGAGAGACGAGAGTTTGTGGGAACCTTGATCAAAGGAAATCAGCGCTGCCCATTATCTCTTCTATGGGCACATCTAAAATTCTGATGATCACCACAAAGACAGAAGTTGATCGAGTAAGTGATTTGGCCTCTCTGATGAAAAATGTTACGTACTCTCTCAAGCTATTGAGGTCAGCTGTAAAACAAAGACCTTGGAAGTCACAAATCCAGATGGTCATTGAAAGGGTATGTCCATCTTTCTATTTAAAATATCTTGCTATTTTCACTTTGCATGGATAGATTTGCAGAAATATTTTGTATGTTTAGTAATACTCTTTAGCAGCTGCAATCTCATCGTAATAAAATGATTCTCTTGGTAGACTCATTTATGAGAAAAGATTAACCTGATAAGCCTTTTTAATTGATAATGTATTGCAGGCAATAATTGATTGTCGATTCTTTACATTCTTTGCGGTTGCAGGATCCTTACTCGGTTCAATATTGTGTTTTGTGGAGGTAAAGTTTTTAATTAATTGATAAATAAGATATGTCTTATAGTAATGATAATGAGAATGACAATTTCAAGATTGTATTGCTGGTTTGCTTTCTTCTATTAGGATCCTATTTCCAGTTTTTTAACAGGTTATCTCGAAAGGCAGATCAAGCGTATATAATGCGTCTACTGATAGAGGCCAGGTAATCTTTCTTTCTTTCTCCGTTACTCCTTAATGTGATGTTGTAATACTATATAGTTCTATTATTGAACTAAATATTTGTCTATATATTATTATGCAGATATGTTTCTGGTGGGAACCGCTCTGCTAATTTTTGGGGTCGGATTGCATGTAATGTTTGTGGGATCAAAGAATATAAGAGAAAAAGTTCCACAGCTCCCACGGTCCAGTTTATTTGGGCTCTTTTATTTGAAAGTAAGTTGATCCTTTGAAATAACATCACAGAAAATGCACGTACAGTTTTAAAATGGTATTTACATCTTCTTTCAGACTCTCTCGAAATGGGTGGAAATGAAGTATGTTTCCCAAGCGAAATCAAAAATCGGGCACGATGTGCTAATGATACTTCAAGTGGGAGTTTTGGAAAAGTTTAAAAGTATACCTCTAGTTACTAGTTTGGATCTCGTTTGTTTTGCTGGAGCTGTAGTATTTTCTTCAGCTTGTATATTCCTTCTCTCTAGGCTTTCTTTTGGCAGAACAGGTAGCCCAGGGATCTCATCAAACATTTGATTATTTTCTGCTTCAAACAAATCAAAATGAAAGCACCCATAGTTCTTTGGTTATAAAATACCAGCATATTTTTTCTGTAAAAGGTATAGGAAAAATTACCTTATTTTGGTTCAACATTCGTATGAAGATGTACAAATAAATATCACAAGGAAACATCCTACATTTAAATAATTGAAAGTCCTGTGATTAGTTTCGTTTTTCTTTTTTCCTGATCTAGTCTTGCTTTGTCCTAGTAACACTTCTCTTAGATTAACATAATCAAATTATAATTTAAGCTAAAGATTGAGACTAGATTAATAAAGAAGAAACTGGCATCTTTAATCCAATCGGATTCTTCGTGAACCAGTTGTTCATACTCATTACTATGCTCAGCTCACACGTTGTTTGAAAATGTTTCATCAGTAAATGACATTTATTATTAGCTTTGGGGCTTGATTATACACGCCAGAAGCCATTTGAGAAAAGCGTATCGATCAAATAGTGGCTTGATTCTTTGCCATCAACGAAAGGAAAAGGCCGAGTTTCTGAACAACAATTACAATGTATATTCAATAAAATGATACAATGAGCGCTATAAATCGCAATTTCAACAAAAATCGTCCAATAAATCAAATGATCGGAAGATTCATTTAAGCAAAAAATAATTACAGCAGGCTAGCATAGCTCTTTACTCCCAAGTACTAAAAATTGTACAATATATATTGCTTTTTTACATGGAAGCTAAAAGATCTCTCATTTCTGCCACAGAAGGAATAGTCTCATTGGGGTAAATCTTGGCAACAAGTTGTGCAAAACTGTCGTACTTGTCTAAAAACTCCTTCTGTCAAATTTCAAAAACTCTAAATCAGTTTCAACTCTCATTATTTAGCATAACTTTGATAGAATTACCAAGGATCAAACGCATTTTTCAGAATATCAATCAACCTACCTTGCATTTATCCCATAAAGAAGGCAACAATTCCTCAGAAGTTAGGTTCTTCTGCAACTTCTTATACATTGCAGCAATGGATTTGTCAACCTGTTTCAGAGATGATGAATTACTTTTATTGGTGTCTGATACTCAGAACAAACTATTATGGAGATAATAAGGGACTTACCCCAGATAAACTGGATTTTAACATCTTCCGCAGATCCATTTTTGACAATCCAAGCTGGAAAGGGATCTGAAATTTGACAAAAAATGACATATGCCAAAACATTCAAGAATACCATTAGTAATACATAAGCTTTAATTACAGTAGTCATCTGTCAATGACGGTATATCAATATTATACAGTATAAAAGCTCAAGCTAAGCAAAAATGCAATATTATATTTATATTGCTCAGCTCTATGGAAATAGAAAAATGTGTTGCACGATAGAATCTTTAAATAAAAAGAATTTAGGCCACTCCAATGCAATTATTGATAAAAGATTATATATGATTAACAATTCACTAACCTCTTCGGGTGTGATTGTATACATCAAATCCTCAATCTTTCGAGCAAACTGGAAAAGTCGTTCAAATTGCTGTGAAGAACAAACTTAATTAGGACAGGCAACACCAATGTAAAAATTTAAGAGAATGCATCATAAAACTGAAAAGCTTATAAAAATTGAATGAAATCTTTAATAACTTCCACAAAAGGGTATTCTATATATACCAAGCGGAAGGGGGAAGGGGAGGGGGAGAGATTGAATGCTTACAAAATATATGATCATGCTGATATGACGTGTACAAGCCTGTTCATAAGATTCACTCGCCTGGTGATAAAATTTGGCTAAAGTGGGCACAACATTGGCTAGGTCATACAAGCTGCAAGTAGTGGCTTCTGATTATCAGAATGAACATGGTAACGGTTTTTCTTTTTTCTTTTTTTGTTTGAAAAAAATAAAATCAAGTCCTTTTGCAATTTTGGAAAATCAAGATGAAGATCAATTTCATATCCGCAAAAATTTGCCAGTCAAAAAAAGTGTACCTGTTCTGAAACGCTGCATAGTTCTCTAAAAGAAAAATATCAGCATATTTTGGATCTGTTTGTGCAATTTTTTCCAATGTCACAAACATTATGCTAACCTGTAAAAACAATAATTAAAATGTAAAGTTCACAATGTAAACAACATATAGAGTATGGACAAAGATTTCCCCACAATTCTGACAAAATACTCGAACTTGAACTCTTTCTATGATCCACAGATGGCCATAAGAGATGCATTCATTTAGTGCACCCCAGAGGTAATTTACCATTTTAATTAACGAGGCTGTCTCTAATAAAAATCACTGAAGGCCCTCAAATCTAGGACATTTCTCAGGTAAGTCAATATTCAAAATACAATAACAGAAAAAAGATCAAGAAATAAAATATTCTAAAAAGTTTTTTTTGTCCAATTAAATGCAACTACAAATCATTTAATTGGAAAAACAAAACCTCTTGCTAAAGTAGTCATTCATGTAATCTTATATATCTTCTAAGGCTTGAGTTAAATATATGAAGAACCCAAAATCCAATAAAGCTATTAATCACTCCAAACGGTTCTGGATGCTTTATTGTTGTAGCTTTGTACCATACAAACTCAACAATGACATCACACTATCGTTCGATTATTATGATAATTGAAAGTGATAATACCATTTTATTTACAACGAATTAAGCTAATTTAACATCATTTTCATTTTTCTTGACTTATTTGGATTAGGCTATAGTAGCTTGTTGGAGTCAGTGTTTGATTGACTTATTTTAGTTTTGGTTTTCATTATTTTTGTTAAGAGTAGGATATGCATTTCTTATCAGAAGATACTACATCAACAACCAAATACATGTTTATGCCATATTATATTGACAAAATCACTGTTACACCTACTGCATAACATTGTCTGAACTACTAAACTGTATCATTATATTTAGATATGTAATATAGGCACATCACATTGCATGAAGCAATATGTCGCTCATCAAATCAATAACTAGAATACGTGCTTTAAAAGATGTACTCACAAATTTGGTGTACGCCTGATCAACTAAATCCCTAGATTGCCCCTGAATATACTGCTCCATTCGGGTTGCAAGGGTTGCAAATCTATGCAGAAGTAATGATATTAGTATAACATTAAGCCAAAACCTGAATTGTAACACATATACATCGCAGAGCATAGGAGACTTAGAACTATGTTATTGAAAAAATAAAATTTGCTCAAAATATAAAGCTAAAGCAAGGCAACATCTTAAATTAATTCCTGTGTTTGCACATACGAAATCTGAACAGGCTTTGACGACCATTCTAAAACACTTTTGCTCTACTGCAAGAATACTGCACTCACTTTTTCTTTTTTCTCTTCTATTTCATTCATTTATTTATATCCTTAACAAACCACTTTAGAAACAAAGATTCACAAGCAGATGCACACGTTCTGAGCAATTGGACAGCCCAATATATTATGTAGGCTCTTGTAGATGCAGTACAACTGAGTCCAGTATTCTTAAAACAAAATTACTTGGCCTGTAACCTATCAAATTCCTATTCATCTTCTTTTGAGGAAACTTTCAACTAGCAATCGTGCATTCAATAAAATTCATGGAAAGCTTTAATTTAGGGAGCTCAAATTATTTTAATCCATCAATCAGCTAACACTGGCTTCCTAGTTAATCTCTTTCTCCATATACTCAATGTTGGCTAATAATTTGCTCTACATAATGGCCTGAATTTGCAATTAAAAGAAATAAATTAAAAAGAAAAACCATAGACTTATAATATCCATACTACCTTGGAATGTATGATAAGACACCAGTCTGGCGTACATTACGCTCATTTCTTTCGATTTGGTGACAAGCTTCATCAACAAACTGCCAATTCATGAACTAAATTAATTAGCACCATAATAATCATTATGCCTATAGCAACTACATTGTTTCTGCTAATACCAAAAACATACACGACTGAACTGCATAGATATTCTTGACTCCAGGTCACCAAGCAACAGCCGCACAAATCCTGCTGCATCAGCTTTCTGACCAGAGAGATAGCGCTCCGAAATTCCATGCATTCATATGCACCGTAAAGGGTCAATCTTGTACGACCAAT
>JAWDEX010000003.1:3992754-4006861 GCA_035221805.1 Trichilia hirta | reverse complement strand
TCCTACACGCAGAGAACAGGACATCAGGTCGAAAACCCTGCAGAAAAGCATCGTCTCTAAAAACCAAGAAAAGAAAAGGTGCTTACGAGGGCTTTCTCGCCTCGTCCATCTTTGTCACCCAGACTATAAGATAATTGTCAAGAACCTTGGCCACCACACTTTCAGTGACTGGTTTACAGTCTCCCCTCCCCGAATCAGCAGACCTGCCAAAAATCACCGCAAAAACAGTAATAAAATGAGCCAAGTAAACATCTTACTAAATAAATCAATGACAGGCTGAAGACGACGGGTTGTTGAAGACACGAAAGCTGGAGCCACAAAAAAATAAGTTACGAATGACTGGTGAACGAAAGATCGAGTGTCAAAAATGAAAAGTAGGAAGGGAAAAGAAAAGACAAATGGTGGGTATTTATAGGCACTCGCTCAACACTCAAGTGTCACGAGGCATCCGAAGAGTCACAAGATGTATAGTCAGGGATGTGCCATGTCCCGTAACGTTAAAAAGATATCTTTTAATGCCACACCCTCTAAGTAGTAACTGCCAAAATGCCTACACATAGCCACATGACGCTTTACACGGAAACAGCACATTTAAGTTCGATTTGTTGGAGATACAACTGGTTGAAATCAAAGCAATTGCATTCAATGAAGATCGTTGGTGACTGGTAGCATTATAATTCCTGAGTCAGAATTTTAAATCACCTCAGCCAGAACAATCACTTAAATTTTTACTCTCACTTCGCGACAGCAGAAACTTGGAGAACTTATATTGATGACATTTACAGATTCGAGACCTATTTAACTGAAGTTTCTCGATTTCAAACTTTGCTAAGCAGAAGGCCTGGCCCGACTTTGGTCATCTCGGTATCTCGACATTCGCCTCGATTACCTAGGCGATCCCTTCTTCATTATCGAGGCGACCCAACGCCTCTTTAAAAGATGAAAATTGTGGATGGGACCGACATATACGCTGTTCAAGTAACTATTCAGGCGTTCCATCACGTTAGGTTGTACTGTGCCCTGCAAGTTGCAGGCACTCATTGTTACACCAGACCTAACGTAAAGGAGTGGTGAAAAGATTGACCCAACCACCATATCTACTCCTGTCTAATTAAACTCTTGTTCTTCAATGCTCACACATGTAGAGATCCTATAAAAAGTGAAAGCAATACATAAAGGAGGATTTTTGATTTTTTTAGAAGAGGAGATTCCTAGAGAGGGTCATCTTTGAGCGGTTAAAAAAGAGATACTGCACTCACAAATATTTTCCGAGCCCAGTCTCTCGAATCGGTAAAATACTCAAACATATATTTTTTCTCTTTTTATTTGGTTCTGTATCATTCACTGATTTGAGCATCAAAGTTTATTCGTTGGTAATCCGACTTCACTATTAGCTCGTTTTTTTTTAATTTCAGGTGGTCCTTAAAAAAGTTCTACGTCAATCTCAACAATAAATTTGTGTGATATACTAAATCTTTCGTTCTTGAAAAATTTGGATATCAACAAATACCGTACTTCTACCGCATCTAATTTGTAAACGACCATAAATCAGATAAAGAAACCCTGTATTAAAACCTGCCTTCTTACTTTAGTTGCACACAAATGCATAAACATCCGGCTAGCCATAGTCCCAGGGCTACGGGGCATGCCCCCTCAAATATTCCAGAGAAAAGAGTGAGCAAATGAATTTACCAACCCAAACGCCAGTTAAATCCTGAAACCCGTGGGGCCTTGAAAGAAGATCCTGAAAGAACACAAATGACAACCTCCTCGTGGGCCCTCAGGTACCAATGAAGATCCGTCTTGTGATTTCGCAGATTGATAGTGGTATACATAACTAGTTACAGGATAATATATACTTTAGAAATTAGGTATACAAAATAAAACAAAGAAAGAAGGATACAACAACTAATTAAATTGCAAATAAATTTAAGTTTGATTGATCCCCACACAGCCGTGAAGAGTAAAAGATTGCAAATTACAATAATAACGATATGAATTTTTATTGCAGATTACAACGACAACGATATGAATTTTGATTTACGTTTCCAAATTAAGATGAATTATGCTATCCTCATATCAAGTTCATGGGCATCAAATTGTTAAGTCAAGGCATCCGTTCTACAATTCATAGCAATATGCTTTAGTTATAAAAAGATTCAAGCTTGACATTCTTTTTCTCTCAAGTTCTAAGCCGCCAGCTTATATTGTTGTAAACAAAGCCTTGCTGATGCCAATTGTAAAATGATATATACTATTGAGAATAGAAATTAATAAGATGAGATGACATTTACACATGCTATTCACTAATAAAAAAAAAAAAACAGGTCAATTGGAGCTAAACATGAAGACATCAGTTACAATAAAAATGTATTGCACCTGAGTCCCTGACCAGCCCGTGATAGGTAACATCGCCGCCACGTTCGGTTAGATAAACTTCAAAAGGAGAGTCCTTTATGTAAAAATTAAGATCCTCTGCTTTACACCAGTATCCATTGTATGAACTGGACTATGTTGTAGAATAATCAGCGTGTCTGGACATTCTTCATTCCGTTCAATCAACGCCTTCTTTTCTTTAACTATCCTTTTCTGCCGGGACCATGCCTCATTGCACTGTATTAGTTCTTTGTACAAATCATAACACTCGCACCTGCACAAATAATTAAGTGGACGAAGTTTGGTTTGTTAGAAATAATATTGTTGTTTATGCACTTAAAAGTAAGTAATTAAATAATATTATTTTTGATTTAATAAATTTTTTATTTTATATACAATTTGAGTTATATTATTTAACCCTTACTTTATAAGTAATTTATATATTAGACACTTATATACTAATAAAAAAGATATAAATCACAAGTTTTTTATAAATAAAAAATACTTTACAGTTATTTATAAATTGGACATTTCATAATATAAATCTGTAATTTTTCTACTTCTAAAGTAAATAATTTATCTTAATCATTAAGTAGAACATTAGAGTAAAAAAAATTAGTGTGTATATTATATATTAAACTAAACTACTATAAATTAAAATATAGTAAAATAAATATCATTAATTTTAATTTACATATGTTTTAAAAGGCTTAATAGATTTTAGTGTTGAGTAAGTAATGAATTTGCATTAATGTATTATATTTTTGAGTTATCAAAAAGTCAGATCTAATAATATAGTTAAAACTTCAATAATTGGAGATGTAATTTTATAGATATATGGTAAGAATATATACTTAAAAAATTCAATATATTAATATGATATTTTTTCAAGAGCCTTTATTTATTTAATAACTTATTTATTTATAAATTTAATTTACAAATATAAAAATATTAAAAATTTTATTAGAGTATTTAGTAACTTAAAAAAATAAATAATTAAAGAAGTAAAATATTTACAATGGACTTAACTTTAATTATAGGTATTAAATAGAAGATAAATTAAGCGATTATTCTTAGTTTAAGATTGAGTCCAAATTTAACTAAAAGAGTTTTAATTAAATAAATTTTTATTTTGTTAATATATAATCACTGGAGTATAGCTCTCAACTTTTAATAAATAGTATGTAGTTAATTTAAAGAATTAAATAGATTATGAAATATCTGAATCTTACATTTTAAACTTAAAACTAGGAAGTTCACGAATATGCAAGTTCTCTGATCTCTCATAATGCAATAAACTCTAATAACTACCATAAAAAGGATGATTTTGCCGAAGTAGAAGCGTGTTCTTTATAATAGAAAAATATAATCATTTTAACACGAAATAAAACGTAACCGCGTGAAAGTTTTGAATAATATGTGCATATATATATAATAAAGTATATAATAAATAAATCCAATAATATTTTTTTTCCTATAATTTTAATTGTTAAAATCAGTTCTTCCAACGTGTTCTGTGCACGGAAGGCAGAGCAACTTAGTTCACTTCCGTTTTCCTGCTCACATGGGTTATCAAGTTATGGGAATTTAAGAAAATTCTGGCAGAGTTTTTTTTTTTTTGATATGCTGAGATCTGGGAATGTTGGAAGTGAACAAAAACTTGAAGTAGCTACAAGAATCATGGCTTTTGATCTCTATTACTAGGTGCATATGAGAAGAGACGAAGAATCCATTTGACCAAATATAATCCAAATCCTCCAGAATTTGATACACATTCGAGAGAATGGGTTTACGAGAAGATGGAGATGGAAATGGCGGAGGAATCAAAGCTACGGTTGAATCCACTAAATCAAGACCGTTAAAAACTAATGGGTCCCACAAAGAAGTGGTGAAAGCTGACGTCGACGTGTAAGATGCAAATAGAATTATCAATTCGCTGCCGTCGAGAGAGATTCACGGTCAGGGGTACTTTTGACAACTTACTCTAATCCTTTTACTGATCGCTTCATTACTTTCACTGGAGCAATTACAAACCCTAGAAAGGACAACATTCGTAATATAAAATCGGAGATTATAATACTTAACCGTTAGTGCAGCACAGCCTATTCGAGGTTAGGGTTTGCTTTTGGAGTTCCAGGTCATTATGTTTCGGGCTTTTGTTCGTTGATAACGATTCTTATAAGTTATTTTACACTATGAATGAGCGATTGATTTGGGTTTTCTCTGTGACGATGAATTATGATGACGAGTCTGATCTCTTATCTAATCCATTCACCTTGACGACAAATTGAGGCATTTGTCTGAGAGAGACCAAATCTAATTAATTCAAGGTTCATGTTTTTATTCTGTATAATTGAAATTATCATTGCATTTGGCTTCTTCATCTAGTATTTGAGAAGTGGTATTTATCTTCACCACAGAGATCTAATCATGGGCGAGAACATCCCTGCAATGCAGAGAATTCTTTCCTGCCACGCAGAGGACGCTTCCCTGTTCCCTCCAATGCAGCGAATTGTTCTGTGCAATGGTGCATTACCGTGTTCTTTTAGATGCATAAATTCTAAGCAACAATAAATGGGTTTCCTACTAAAAATACTCTGTCATAAGATGCATTAGTGTTTATACAGGAAAACTCTAAATTTTATGATCTCTTCCTTAGATTTGTTGAATTATTCTTCTCATGAGATGTATTGTTTTGTGCTTGTGATCATATCCCAATTCCTTTTAATCTATTCTTCTCATGAAAATATTTTGCAGTTTGTTTATTATCATATTTGTAGATGCTTTTTTTTTTTTTTTTTTTTTTCACTTTGTTTGAAACAGTTTCGAAAAACTCTACTGTTTTATAGTTTGTCTCTTATAATTTTATTATAAAGGCTATATAATATAAGCGGTTGTAGTCTCCTACCAAGATCTAAGAAAAAAAAAGTTCATTTTTATTATTTTATTAAAATCAGGGATAAACATTATTTTCTCATTAAAATTAGGGAAATATGCCATTTCTTTCTTAAAAGATTTATTAAGAACTAAAATATATTTCTTTATTCCATTTAACAAAATTGATGAGAGTAAACTAACAAACTTTTGTTAAAGGACTAAATTGTGGCTGGTCATAAACAGTAGGGATCTGAGTGACGCAATCCATAAAAATTGGGGTGAGACAATGTGAGACAAAATGACTATGGTATAGTTTTCCAAATCATTAGAGATGAAATTAGAATTCCCCTACTAGAAATATATTGATTTAAATGGTTCAAGCTCATGACAAAAAACATGATGGTCGCTTGGGTATATTATGCTTATTCATGTACATATATATTATGGTTGTATCCATAATTAATAGTTGAGTTTGTGGTTTGCAGATTCTCAAGCCAATTCAGAAAGTTTTCTGTTTCAATTTGATGTGTTGTTTTGTGGACATTCAAAGAGGAAATGTGGCGATGATAATGATGACAAAGACCTTTTATTTTCTGAGGCAATTCCTATGATTGGTCTCAAGCACTTCTGAGCCACATCACTATGGGAATAAGATCTTTCATGTAGGCTTATGACATTTTGAAAGTTTTTTATAAAATATTTTCTGACCATTAGGTGGAATATGTGGTGGGGTGGTTATTAACATTTTTGTGTATGTGTGGTCTCCTGACAGTTTAATGAAATCATGTTATTATCTCCTTTGGTGTTGGAACTTAGTATGTGTTCATAGACGGAAGGTTCTTGCATATTAGGTGTTAGACACTTTTACTTCCGTTGCTAGTACAATTGGCTGAATTTTTTTTTTTTATTTCTAACTCAAATTATGCAATGTATAATCTCTGTTTCAAATTGATTAGTCTTGTTACAATCTTCATTTTCAACCTTATTTTTCTTTTAATTTTTTTTTTTTGAAAGATTCTTGTAGATTTACTCTTGGATAATAATATCTTCAGTTATCCATCCATCTATCGGCTAGTTTCCATCTGGGCAGCCTGTTGTTCTTGGAATGCATATCTTTTACACGATGAGGAAGCAATCGAAGTGGAATAACATATGCTGCTGAAATGCAAATTCTGATCATTGCTATGACAAGCTGTTAAATTAGTTTGCACAATTTAAGAGTGTTTGTCCTTGAAGTAGTGTTTGCTTTTCAAAGTTTCGGCCTTTTCTGATTTAGAATCCCATGTAATTGCTTCGTGCTGTGAATTGTAGACTCATCTGTAACTGATTTCTGATTCCAAGTAAACTATATATGATGTGTAAAGCAGCTAAATAACTCAAAAGGAAGGATAGGGAAATAAGAATTACCAGAGCATTCCTATTGACGAAAAACAAACTATATCTGATTCTGTCCGTGAAAGAAAGAGGTCAGTCAAATTTCATTTTATATTTTTGATCTTTCATTATTATCTAGTAAGAATGTCATTAACTAAAGTTTTTCTGTACATGTGACTGACTTGTATTTAAGTATGGGAAAAACCAAGCCTAAGCCGTAAATAAATCGCTTGCCCTTGCTGATTTCAAAGGGAGAAAAAAGATTAACAAAACAATACATATGAGCCGTAGCTGCGCAACCAAATCAGAAATAGGAAGTACAAGTATAACTTTTGTCCAGCTGTTTGATTTTGATGGCGATCCCATAAATTCTACAGTAGCACCGGCGCCGACTGCTATTCCTTAACGTAAGCATCTAAACAGGATCGTACAGTAGATTCTCCAAACGACAAAATCCAACGATGGAGAAGAGTCTTAATGACAAACTTGAAAGCTTGAACCCTGCAGTAAAACTACACCTAGTGGCTCTGGACAAACACGTGTTCGGTTTACTATTCAAACGGACCCACACGTTTGAGAAATAAAATCCCAACGTGAGAGTTGCGGAATATGAAAGTGGAATTTGGTTGGCTGCTTGGACTTCGAACGTTCCAAAGCCCAAGACCAACCTCTCCAAGGAAAAGCAAAAATCCAAATCTAACCCTCATGTAGCGACAACTCCCACCAATATACCACGAATCTTATGTTTCCCACATTGCATTTGCATGGTATATATACAACCACCAACTGTAACCTCTCCAATGAATTGAAATTTGAACAGGCAAAATTTTGACCTTCGAATCCAGTTACAATGGTAACCACCAGATTGTTGCGCAATACAAAACCTTCGAGTTATGTAATCTCTTCTTCTACTTGCTCCTTTTCAGCAGCAAGAAGGGTAAGGTGTTTAAAGCAAGCAGGGTTTAATGGAAAGACCAGAGTTTGTGGGAACGGTGGTCAAAGGAAATCAACGGTGCCCATTAAGGCATCTGCGGCCACATCAAAAATTCTGATGATCACCACAAAGCCAGAAGTTGGTAGAGGAAGTGATTTGGCCTCTCTAATAGAAAAGGTTACGGATGCTCTTCTGAAGGTATTGAGGTCAGTTGTGAAACAAAGACCTTGGAAGCTACAAATCCAGACGTTCATTGAAAGGGTATGACCATCTTTCTATTTAAAATATTTTGCTATTTTCACATTGTATGGATAAATATGTAGAAATATTTTGTATATGTAGTATTACTCTTTAGTAGCTGCAATCTCATTGTAACCAAATGATTCTCTTGGTAGACTTAGTTATGAAAAAAGATTAATCTAATAAGCTTTTTTAATTGGTAATATGATTGCAGGCAATAATTGATTGTCGATTCTTTACATTCTTTGGGGTTGCGGGATCCTTACTGGGTTCAATATTGTGTTTTGTGGAGGTAAAGTTTTAATTGATTGATAAAATAAGATATTGTCTTATAGAAATGATAACGAGAGACAATTTTACAATTGTATTGCAGGGTTGCTTTCTTCTGTTAGGATCCTATTTCCAGTTTTTTAACACGATATCTCAAAAGATAGATCAAGCGCTCATAATGCATAGACTGATAGAGGCCATTGGTACTATTTATTTTCTCTCCCTCTATTACTCCTTAATGTGATGTTGTCATACTATAGGTTTAATTATTGAACTAAACATTTGTCAACGTATTACGCAGACATGTTTTTGATGGGAACCGCTCTGCTGATTTTTGGGGTCGGATTGTATGGAATGTTTGTGGGATCAAAGAATACAAGCGAAAAAGCTCCACAGCTCCCGCGGTCTAATTTATTTGGGCTCTTCCATTTGAAAGTAAATTGATCCTTTTATTCAATCTTCGAATGGAAATAACATCACAGATATTCGTGTAGAATTTTAAAATGGTATTTACATCTTTCAGACTCTTCCGAAATGGGTGGAAATGGAGTCTGTTTCCCAAGCTAAATCAAAAATCGGGCATGCTGTGCTGATGATACTTCAAGTGGGAGTTTTGGAAAAGTTTGGAAGTATACCTCTAGTTACTAGTTTGGATCTTGTTTATTTTGCTGGAGTCGTACTAGTTTCTTCAGTTTGTATATTCCTTCTCTCTAGGCTTTCTGTTGGCAGAACTACGCAAGATAGGTAGCCCAGGGATTCATCAGACACGATTATTTTCTGCTTCAAACAAATCAAAATGAAAGCATTCTCATAGTTTTTTGGTTCTAAAATACCACCATATTCTTTTTTGTAAAAGCTAATGGAAAATTACCTTATTTTTTGTTCAAGAGTTGTATGAATATATACAAATATTACAAGGGAACTAATCTGTGCTCTGTTTCTTTTTTCTTTTTCCCTGATTTTGTCTTGCTTTCTCCTGGTACTATCACTCACTCTTAGATTCTTTCCAAATTAAATTTATATCTTTCTTTCAATATAATCAAATTATAACTTAAGCAAAAGATTAGAACTTCAATAATAAAGAGGAAAGTGGTATTTTGAATACAATCGGATTCTCTGTGAACCAGTTGTTCATACCCATTGCAATGTTCCCTTTCTTGGAAAAATGAGTCAGTAAATGACACTTATTACTAGCTTTGCTGCTTAATTACGCACCCAAAGCCGTTTGCGAAGAGCGTATCAATCAAATAGTGGCCAGATTCATTGCCATCAAAGGAAAAGGCCAAGTTTCTTAAAAGCAATTACTATCTGTTCATTAAAATGATCCAATATGAGTCTACAAATCGCAATTTCAACTAAAATCGTCCACTGAATGAAATGATGGGAAAATTCGTTGAAGCAAAAAATAATTGCAGCAGGTTAACGCAACTCTTTCCTCTAAGAAGTACTAAAAATTGTACATCATATTTTGCTTTTATTACATTGAAGCTGAAAGATCTCTCATTTCTGCCACAGAAGGAATAGTCTCGGAGTAAATCTTGGCTACAAGTCGTGCAAAACTGTCGTACTTGTCTAAAAACTCCTCCTGTCAAATTTAACAACTCCTATATCAGCTTAATCTCTCACTATTGAGGATAACTTCAATAGAATTACAAAAGCTCAAAACACTTTCAGTTTTTGCCCTTTTTCCCTGAAAATCAGTCAGCTTACCTTGCATTTATCCCATAAAGATGGCAACAATTCCTCTGAGGTTAGGTTCTTCTGCAACTTTTATACATTGCAGCAATGGATTTGTCAATCTGTTTCAGAGATGATGAATCACTTTTATTGGTGTCTGGTAACAAATTATTATGGAGAATATTAGTGAATTACCCCAGATAAACTAAAAATCATCTTCTGCAGATCCATTTTTGACAATCCAGGCCGGAAAGGTATCTGAAATTTGATGTAAAAAATGACATAAGCCAAAACATTCAAGAGGACCATTATTAATACATAAACTTTAATTACAGCAGTTACCTCGCAATGATGGTATATCAATTTTCTGCAGTTATCTGCAGTATAATAGCTCGAGCTTAGCCAGATATGCAATAGTTTTACATTGCTATCAGCTTTATGGAAATAGAAAAATGTGTTGCATGATAGAATCTTTTAATAAAAACAATTTAGGCCACTCCAATGCAATTACTGATACAAGATTATATATGATCAACAATTCACTAACCTCTTCTGGTGTGATTGTGTACATCAAATCCTCAATCTTTCTAGCAAACTGGAAAAGTCGCTCAAATTGCTCCAAAGAACAAACTTAATCAGGACGAGCAACAGCAATATAAAATTAAGAGAATGCATCATAAAACCGAGAAGCTTATAAAAATTGAATGAAATATTTAATAACTTCAACAAAAAGGTATTCCAAAAATACCAAGGGGAAGCAGAAGAGGGAGAGATTGACTACTTACATAATCTATGATCATGCTGATACGATGTGTACAAGCCTGTTCATAAGCTTCACTTACCCGGTGATAAAATTTGGCTAAAGTGGGCACAACATTGGCTAGGTCATACAAGCTGCAAGAAGTGGCTTCTGATCATCAGAATGAACATGGTAATGGTTTTTCATTTTTCTTTTTTCTTTTCTTGTTTGAAAAAATAAAATCAATTTCGTTTTGAATTTCTGGAAAATTAAGACGAAGATCAATTTCATATCTGCAAACAATTGCTAATGAAAAAATGAGTACCTGTTCTGAAGTGCTGCATAGTTCTCTAAAAGAAAAATATCAGCACATTTTTGATCCGTTTGTGCAATTTTTTCCAATACCGCAGACGTTATGCTAACCTATAAAACAACATTTAAACTGTAAAGTTCACAATGTAAACAACATATAGAGTATAGACAGATTTCCCCACAATTCTCACAAAATACTTGAACTTTTTATGACCCACAATTGGCTATAAGAGATGCCAACATTTAACGCATCCCAGACAAAACCTACCTTTTCAATTAACGAGAGTCTGTCTCTGATACAAGTTACAGAAGGCCATCAGATCTAGGACATTTCTCAGTTAGGTCAATATTCAAAATATAATAACAGAAAAAGAACAAGAAATAAAATTTTCTAAAAATATATTTTTGTCAATTAAATGCAATTACAAATCATTTAATTGGAAAAGGAAAACCTCTTGCTGAAGCAGTCATTAATGTAAGCTTTTATCTTCTGAAAGTTATGTTAAATATACGAAGAACCCAAAATCCCATAAAGTTAGTCATCACTCCACAAACTCAACAATGAGATTACACTATTGTTTGACTATTATGATAATAAAAGTGATAAGAACATTTTATTAGAACAAATTAAGCTAATTTACATTATTTTCATTTTTCTTTTCTTATTTGGATTAGGTTATAGTTGGTTTCGGTTTTTCATTATTTTTGTTTAAGAGTAGTTTTCTTTCAGGAAGGTGCCACATCAACAACCAAATACATGCTAATGTAATATCGTGTTGACAAAATCACTGTACGCCCTACTGGAACATTGGAAAAGCCCACTGAAACTCAGCATGGCATTGTCTGAACTACTAATCTGCAAAATTTAGATATGTAACATAGGCACATCACATTGCATAAAGCAATATGTTGCTCATCTAATCAACTAGAATGCATACTTTAAAAGATGTACTCACAAATTTGGTGTTTGCCTGATCAACCAAATCCCTAGATTGTCCCTGAATATATTGCTCCATTCGGGTTGTAAGTGTTGCAAATCTACGCAGAAGTAATGATATTAGTATAACATTAAACCACAAACTGAAGTATAAAACACACATCACAGAGCATAGAAGAAGACTTGGAACAGCTTTACTGAAAAATTAAAATTTGCTCAACATATAAAGCTAAAGCAAAGCAACATCTCAAATTAATTCCAGTGTTTGCACATACATAAATTTAACAGGCTTTTACAACCATTCCAAATCACTTTTTCCCTGCTGCTAGAATACTGCACTTGCTTTTTCTTTTTTCTCTTCTATCTCCTTCATTTATTACTTATATCTTTAACAAACCATTTTAGAAACAAAGATTCACAAGCAGATGCACACATTCTGAGCATTTGGATTCACTGTCCAATATATATAGGCTCCGAGAGATGCAATGCACCTGAGTCCAGTATTCTTCAAACAAAATTACACGTCCCGTAACTCATCAGGTTCATATTCATGCCCGGTAGCATAAACATTCTTCAATGAAACAATTATGGCAAAGGATCCCCAGCTATTTCCTTTCATACAGATCTGCAAACTGACTTAAACAGATGTGGTCCCATTACGATTTCTGTCTCTGCCACATTGTAGGAGATGACAGAAATCTGGATGATTGAGGAAACTATCAATATAAAACCATGGACAACAGCTACCATGCATTTAATACCCTTGAAACCTAGATTTAGGGAGTTCAAATTATTTGAATCTGTCGATCAGCAAATACTGGCTTCCTAGATAATCTCCTTTCTCCATATACTCAATGTTGGCTAATAATTTGTTCTGCGCAATGACCTGAATTTGCAATTAAAAAGAAAGAAAAAGAAAAAAAAAAGAAAAACCATAGACTATTAAGATCCATACTACCTTGGGATGTACAATAAGACACCCATCTGCCATACATTACCCTCATTTCTTTCAATTTGGTGACAAGCTTCATCAAAAAACTGCACAATTAATAATCTAAACTAGTTAGCACCATAACAATCATTATGCATATAACAGCTACATTGTTTCTGCTAATACCAAAAACATACACGACTGAACTGCATAGATATTCTTGACTCAAGGTCACCAAGCAACATTCACACAAATCCTGCTGCATCAGCTTTCTGACCAGAGAGACAGAGCTCTGTAATTCCATGCATTGATATGCACCGCAAAGGGTCAATCTTGTACGCCCAATCCACCACAGCATAAAAGTCTTCCTAGAAAAAGAATAAAAGTTGGCATCCTCTGCTACTCAAAAGAGGAACTATCAAAGCAACATAGGAAATTCAACATTGGAAGACTGCTACAAGCAACAAAACAAAATAAGAACACAAACAGCGGAAAAGGCGGGCAAGTACCAAAATTAAATTAACAAAAAATTTCATAATCTATGATGAGCTCGGCAATTTTAAGTTCATGGCAACTCTTTTAATCAGAATATATCACCGCAAAAGAAATTAAGTACATAAACAGTAGGTAACATATTGTGCATGCATAACCTGGATAACATGGAGCAACTCCTGGAGAGATTCATTTAATGCTTGCAGATCTGCAGAGTTTTTACCTAAAAGTAAAGGGATGTCACTGACTTGTCTCAGTGTAAGATCTATCTACAAGAAGCAGAATCCAGTGACATACATTAGGAACAAAATAAAATGGTAAGAAACAGGTAGAAAAAAGAATCACCATTTTTGTTGTCATTCTCATCCATGTCCGTAATGCCCAAGTCATCATCATTGTAGGATCCACCTCTATTACCATTAGCAACACCTCCTGGGGGAACAAGTGCAAGAACTTCAAAGTACATAAAGTGTGTGAAGAAAGAACTCTGCGAGTTGAGCCATGGACCAGAAAATTGTTGATAGAAATGGTGATAACATTTACTTATATGAAAAGAAATAGGATTTTAACCTCATCTACAAGGAGCGGAATAAAAATTGTCAGCATTTTGGCATATGCGTCAGAAACTGAATTAGTGTCTGCATTTGAACTGTGACTAGATCCTGAGGAACCTTCAAGCCAGACAGATGGATTTGTAGATGCTTTTTGCAAATTCGTGAGCCTGTTGATGTACAAATTAACATTTTGAGCCATGAGCTTAATTTTACAAACAATTTTACAGTACGGATTTTTGAGTAAAATGATCACCACTTGCTAACACAGATGAAACTATAATCTATCCCTGTCCTATTTAGTGATGAGACAAATACTCGAGAAAAATAACTCTTGTCACTAATCATGAAATCCACCAAACTAGCAAAGTAGTTCCTCAAGAACTCAGAAGCTCTC
>JAWDEX010000003.1:3980003-3992654 GCA_035221805.1 Trichilia hirta | reverse complement strand
CTTTCTGACCAGAGAGATAGCGCTCCGTAATTCCATGCATTGATATGCACCGTAAAGGGTCAATCTTGTACGCCCAATCCACCACAGCATAAAAGTCTTCCTAGAATTCAAAGAATAAAAGTTGGCATCTTCTGCTGTTCAAATGAGGAACTATCAAAGCAACAAAGGAAATTCAACATTGGAAGACGGCTACAAGGAAAAAAACAAAAACCAGAATGCAAAAAGGAGAAAAAGGAAGGACAAGGACCGAAATTACAATTAAAAAAAGCTTTCATACTCTATGATGAGCTCATCAATTTAAAGTTCAACAAAACTCTTTTAATCATAATATAGCACCGCAGAAAGCAATTACAAGTACATAAACAATAGGCAAAATATTGTGCATGCATTACCTGGATACCATTGAGCAACTCCTGGAGAGACTCATTTAATGCTTGCAGATCTGCTGAGTTTTTACCTAAAAATAAAGGATGTCACTGACCTGTCTCAGTGTAAAATCCATCTACAAGAAGTAGAACCCAGTGACCATGAGTAACAAAATAAAATCGTAAGAAGCAGGTAGAAAAAAGAATAACCAGTTTTGCTGTCATTCTCATCTATGTCCATAATGCCCAAGTCATCATCATTGGCATCATCATCGTTGTAAGATCCACCTCTATTACCATTAGTAGCACCTCCTGGGGGAACAAGTGCAGGAACATCAAAGCACATGAAGTGTGCAAAGAAAGAACTCTGCAAGTTGAGCCATAAAACAGAAAATTGTTGATATGAATGGTGATAACATCTATTTAGAATATATGACAATAAATAGAATTTTAACCTCATCTACAAGGAGTGGAATAAAAATCGTCAGCATTTTGGCATATGCATCAGAAACTGAAGAAGTGTCTGCATTTGAACCGTGACTGGATCCTGAGGTACCTTCAAGCCAGACAGATGGATTTCTAGATGCTTTTGTGCTAGTACGAAGCTCGTTTGCAAATTCGCGAGCCTGTTGATGTACAAATTGACATTTTGAGCCATGAACTTAAATTTACAAACAATCATACAGTAGGAATTTTTGCCCAAAATGAAACACTTGCTAACACAGCTTAAACTATAATCTGTTCGTACCCTACCTAGTGATGAGACAAAATTAATCACCACAAACCAAACAAAGAGACTTAATGTTGGTGAGTATTTTCTGTGTGATTAACAATATCAATAGATTCTTTTTTAAGAAGAAAAGAACACATCATTAAGAGATGGCAGAAGGGTGGGAGGGGTGTCATTTTGCCCATGCCCTGGTGTGCAGCGTAGTCCAAGGTTGTTACTTGGCAAAGAACGGCTTCCATCCACAAGTTCAATGTCCCAAGAAAAAATTACAGTCATCAAACAGACGAAACATCAACTCCATTTTTCAGGGGTGCATACAAAGTTGTATGAATGCTGTAGTTCATCTGGCAAAGCTACCGTGAATAAATTTACTCGAGTGCATGGGAAGAACCAGAAGAGATAAATCTCTGGCCATGGAGTTGGTTAAAGAAAAATCTATCAGCATTCACAGAAGGCTAAATTAATACTGTTACTGCATAGATACTCATCAAACAAAGTGCAACTACTAAGTTGCTTATTCTTGCATCACCACCCAGAACTAAAATTGAGATAAAATCAACAAGAAAAATGAAAGTACCATAAGGTTCATGATTAACTCCAAACAAATAGATGTCATGCAATACAAAATGAGGCAAGGAATTTCAAGATATTGAAATTAGAAAGTTCGGCTGCCTAACCTCTCGACGAAGAAGTAAGTTCAGGGAGCTACAATAAGCTTTCCTCAAAGGACCCAAGCAATTCTTATCAAGACTCTGAAAATGGGAAGGGGAAAAGATCAAGAAAGGAAACTAGTCATAAACATTTATTGAGAAACATACAACCTTTTGCAGTTAGTGAATCAGCACATAATCTGACCTTTAGATGTTGCAGAAGTCGAGCATATGTCCTGCATTTATATCGTAAGTCAGCATGATCAGGCCTCTTCAATTGTCCTCGCTGTTTGCAAGCAGACAAGCAAGTTAGAAACCTGAGTTCCAAACTCGATAAATTTTCAAACATGAAACTTAAAAATATACCTGAGAAAAATAACTCTTGTCACTAATCATGAAATCCACCAAACTAGCAAAGTAGTTCCTCAAGAACTCAGAAGCTCTCCTAACAAATATGGTCTTCAATTTTTCAAGTTCTACTCGTTTCTCTCGGACCTATAAGCATTTCAGCAATTGCTTTTAGAAACAGAGAAGTTTGTAGAATATGTTAGTATAAAATAAAAACTTCAAAACAGACACCTTAATTACACAAGAGGGTTATTCAACTGGTATTATTGGGTTTACACTTTACACAGGCAGCAAATTAGAACAAGAACATGAAGTTATACAGTTAGGTTGCCAAGATGAATTATATATACATGCAGTATTAGTTGCCAAGATGAATTAAATGTACATGCAGTATTAGTCCATCTAGAGATCATAAAAATAAAATAAAATAAAAGCTCCTGGAAAGTACATAAAGACTATTAAATGATCTGCTTGCAAGAACCAAAATACATACAGCTCGCATTTTTGCAAAGGTGGGGTCCAGGTTAGGTACTTCAAGACCACGTAGAGCACTGGTCAACCACTCACATGCTTCGACATTTTGAAGCATATGTGCCTCGTCAAAGGAACCTCCAGTTAAACATGCTGCATACTATAGCAGCCAAAAATTGTCAAGGAAAACTAGTATGGCTTACATAGAGTGCCCACAATATATTACTTCTATGATCACAATGGAAGTGATGGATACCATACCTCTGAAGGGACGCGCAGCCGTTCAAGAAGCCTATCTAGTTCCTCAATAAGTGATTTGTTATTTACAGATTGCATCTCCAATTTGTTATTACGAGTTTCTATCTGGATGTTATGACCACATAAAATCGCAAGCAAACATTAACCAATGTCAGGTACCCGACCTAAAAGTGCATAATATCCGAAACAGTTCTCCTACCACCTATTTTGAGAACAAAAATGTTTACTACCATGCAAACTATCCACAAAGATAGATGTCACATTGAGAATTGAGAATATGCACTTCAAAATTTATTTTAATCAAGAATATAATGATTAAAAAGATAATTAGTAATTTCCTACAACAATAACTCATTCCAACCATTCTCTGGCACAGTCAAAAACCCAAAATTTTTTCGGAGTAATGGAGAAAATATAAAATTCACCCATAACTGCAAAATGATAACACTGAAATAAGATATACTAAAATGGGATTAGGTTGCTTGAAGCACACAGCAATACAACAAAATGCCAAAATCTGATATGTTGCAACTTGAACTCTCTATCTCTAAGAAAACCTTAACAAGGAATAACAAATATCTTCAAGACAACCAGCCAGGGGCAGGTAAATGGCATAGGTCAAGAATCATTTTCTAAAAGAATGCAGTTACATAACAAGAGATTTCTTGGGGGAAAATGGGGACTACAGATAAAACCCAACCCACGGGAAGAAAGTAAGAAGACAATGTTAAGTGCAGTTAATGTGTGTAATATCATTAAATAAAATTCATATTGCAGAAGCATAGAAACTAAAGGCACAACTAAGATTAGGTCAGTAGTGTTACCAAAGAACCCTACACAATCAAAATTTTGTATAGAAGGCACCTACCGATTCAATGTCTTCTCTCATGTGCCTTAGCTTTATATTGAAGATGCTTAACCATTCATCCATGTCATCAACACAATTCGTTGCCGCTTCAAGCCCTTGCAGTACCTGCAAACCAACAAATCAACAATTAAGAGACAAATATAGTAGTCACAGAAAAGGATTGAATAGCTGACTAGAAACAGAAGAATGGACAATGAGATTAAAATCATTGTTGCTTGACATATAGAACACTGGCAAAACAATGAATGAGATAGAGCAGAATAATTGACACGTCTTTCCACATATTAAGTCAGTCATAGGTAATGTAATAATGTAACCATGAACAACTAATCTTCCTCAGGCTGAAAAATTAATAAATAAAATTATGAATCTTTACTGCTAATTTTCAGGATCTTGAAATGGCAACCACAGAGAGCCATGCCCCCTTGGCTCCATAAGAAATCAATAGACCTCCCCAAAATCAGGAGTCTACTTTTGCCTCTGATGCTGGCCCACTGCACTGTAATCTAAGGGAAAAATCTGCATTTGTTTACAAAACCCTTAAAATATATTGTCTAACATCCCTCTGAAGAACAAAATTTAAAATGGTTATTATCTATTATTCTACATATGGTCTCCACTCAAAATCGTAAGTGTATATCCCCCACTGGTGATGGTCCACAGCTCCAACTTCAAAGGCATCCTCCTTGATTTTCCTTTCAATGTAAATGTTAAGCTGTAAATGAAAAGGAATTACCTCTTCCACCAAGGGTTCACTTTCCAAAATGGCATGCACATTAGCTGCTTCCAAAGCAAGAAGCTCCCGCTTCAACCTTTCAGAGAATGCCCCTGCTTCACCAATACCCATGACATAACTGCATAATATGCTAAATATAAGAACTGGTATAAAGTGATTTTATCTATCAGCAACCAAAAAAGTGATGCAAGAAAGGTAGTATATTGGTTTCAGTTTAAGTAACACATCACAAGAGCACTTTGTTTCTCCAATTTTATTTGCATATATTCACATTTTATAAGGAAACCTCTCACACTATAATATCACTTCGTTAAATAATATCTCAACCGGTCTTGAGAGCTTCAGATCAAATAAAAGGAGAAACACATACGTTCCCAGAAGAGCTTCCATGTCCTCTTCCTCAGCTTGGGATACAAGCTCTTTTTCAACAGTTACTTTCAAATCACTTTCTGTCACTGTAGATTCAACAGGCCCATGTTGCTGATTTCTCTGAGTAGTAACTGTTGGTGTATTTTCCTTTACACAATTTGGGAGTTAAAGTAGGATATATCAGTGACAAATAATGTTTTAAGGGGACTTCAGCAAGCATATCAGATCATCAAGGGAGTTTAAAGATTGCCACAAAGGTAAGGAACACCAGATTAACCATTATTGCATTTGATTGCCATCCCAACTAATGACAACAAATATTATTTCATTAAGAATGGATCAAGTGACAAATCGAGCAACATAGCAAACCGGCCACTCAAAAAATACAGGAACAAAGCTAGAGCAATGTTTAGAAGGAAACCAAAACAAGAAAAGCTAAGTAGAGATCCTCGCTAGCAGAACCCTGAGAAAGTAGTCCAATTCAACTAGAAACGACACTTTTATCTGGCTAGATTTCTTAAATATGGAAGCTTTTGGATGCTTTTAAAAAATGTAGATCCAGGTTCATTGTTTTGTAAAGCCATTATAATATTACTCCAAGACAGTACTAATATGAATTGAAGACGGCTTTTGAAAATTACCAAAACTACAATAAGTAAAGAACAGTTGCCAAGCTTTGGCTGAAGGCTATAAATTCAATAGAAATCAGGTCAACTCAGTCATTCTCTACTATTAAGGTAGATCTACCATATGTGAGGAAATAAATTAGACCATGAATTTATATTTTCAACATTATGAAAACCACCACCTAATGTTCTATTTGAACCCAAATGATTCAGATAATTTATAAATAAATTCCTGTTATAAAGAAAAATTTTCCACTACAGAATCACTAGCTACAAAAAAACAAAAATCTCCTTAATGAGATAAATCACGTACTCGTATAGAACTACATAAATTTTCGAGCCAAAAGAGTATCAAAACACGCACCTTAGCCCAAAGAGCCATCTCAACAACATCTATACCAACAACTTTGGGAAGACGACCAAGCATATCTTTGCATATATTTAAAATGCAAAGCAAAAGGCGGTTCCTACAAGAAATTCAAAACATAAAACATGTATATAAGAATCAACAGTTAAAAGAAGTTCCCCAAGTAAAAAGAAAAAGCAAAATTACCTGTCATCAATGTTGCGCATGGTCCACTGAGGGGGGGCAACACTCTGGTTTCTCAAGTTATCAAATCCCTGCAATAAGCTTTAGTCAGGACCTGATGAAAAAAGTGCCCATAAAGGAGGTAAAGACAAATTTTAACTTTTAAAAAGAAGAAAGGCAAAAACTCGGATCTTTTCCATAAATAAATATTAGATGAAGCATTACCAATGTAAACGTACACCCACTTGGGTCATTAGTTATAACCTCCACTTTTGAAAGATGCTTAAGCTTATACAGTTTTGCAGGCTGCATGCAAAAGAAGATTTTCAACAATATCAAAGTCATTTAGAAGCATAATTGTCATACATACATGTTCTACATAGTATTATTCACTGATAGGAAGAATGTTTTGGGGATGGTATGCTATTTCATTTTCCTTGTAGACTTCAATCACTTTCCACTTAGACTTAAGTTTTCTTTTCCAAAATGTCTTAAACATTGTATCCTTCAAATTCATCTTTCCTTAATGTTCTAACCAATGTCATATAGCTCAGAAAGGAAAGCTAAGCTTGAGTCTGATACCAAAATCCATCTTTAGTGTCCGATAAGCCTAAAATGCTGGCTTATCCTAATGGGCTCCACTAGCAACCAAGTCAGCCCAAGGATCAACATAAGGGTGCCCAGAAGTCAGAAAATAGTAAAGACATTTTTCGGCTATTATTAGACCAAGGTTCATATACTTTTTGCTCAATACAAATATAATAAGTTGAACAAAACTACCTCAAGAACTCCTCCAGTGGAATACTTAAATACTCGAAGAAAAGCTTTGGTGCGCTGACCCTTGGTTTTTGCTGCACAGGCAACATATTATCACTGACAATGCCACA
Source organism: Trichilia hirta (assembly GCA_035221805.1). NCBI lineage: Eukaryota > Viridiplantae > Streptophyta > Magnoliopsida > Sapindales > Meliaceae > Trichilia > Trichilia hirta. Next base: position 3,985,817 of record JAWDEX010000003.1, on the reverse strand, counting down.
CATACAATACATCACTAAATGATCTGAGGACCAAAAGTTTTTAAAATTAAAAAAAAAAAAAAAAAAGGGCGGTAATAATTATATCTGGTCCATTAACTTTCAACCTTCAACTAGAAGGGGGTTTGCCAGAGTGAAGTAAGAGGGCCATCACTGTTATTAAAAAATTTGTAAATAAAATATCGTACAATCTAGAATTTTCAGAAATATGTATCCGATAAAGAGAAATCACCATGCTTGCTCAACTATTTCAGAACTCGAATAGATTGTTTAGAGAAAAATATATTTCAAAGTTCTAATGACAACATAATAATCCATGATGAACCTGGAAATTCAACAAAGGATACGATCTAGCGAAACTTTTACAGTGTCCTTTTTTTGTCAAATTTTAAATGCAAGTTTTGGCAACCTTTACTTCGGGTTTCCTGAATTCCACCTACTACTACTAATCCACGTTATCATCAAAACATTAAGCATCCTCACTATTTTACCATTTCTCAAACCAATAAAGCACAATATCACTTTCAACTAACCCAAAATAAAAAAGACAAACGCAAAAATGTTGAAAAATGATAAAATTGGGTCCAAAATACGAATTGGTGAAAGTATGTAAATGTGCTAGTAATAAACAATGGTAAAATGAAGATAGATCAGAACAACAAAATAAATTTGATAAATAGCAATTGGCAGAGAAGGAACTCTTCGTACTGGAGAGAGCAATAACCCTCGGTTTGGCCATATGTCGTCCGAGTTTGCCAGATTTTCCCCAGATCCCACGGCTTTTAGCGACGCGAATCGACATCACAATCTTTTGCTTTGTGCCTTCAATTGCAGACTCGCAGGCTCGACGTAGCTCCTGGTCATCCGCGCTCGATTTTGCCATTTCTTAAGCCTAATTGCAGCGATAGAGATTCAACGATGTTAGCTTCGCAAAATGAGAGAGAGAGAGAGAGAGGAGAGATATCAGCGAAGCTTACACGGTGCGTGAAATATTGATGTGAAATATGTGTGCATATGCATTCAACTGTTGATAAATGCGGACTCCATAAAGTACGAAAAAAAAAAAAGTTAAAAAAGTTAATTTTGAGTGCTTGGAATTTTCATGCGGGTGGATAAGGTTCTACTCACTCGGATTATCCGGGTTCGAAAGTTCTATGGGCCAATGAAAAAAACAAAATTATTAGACATATTATTAAGTTATTTTTCTGCCAAAAGTTCACTATTAAACGACACTACTAAACTTATCATGCGATTGAAATTTGAAAATTATAATGAAAATTAAATAAAATATAATTTCGTTTCATTATTTTTATTGTCAAAAGATTGGAATGATTAGAATGTCATCACTCCCAACTTGACATCCCTACGGAAAACTGTGCCTACAATTTTGATCCCACGTTTAGGTTTGATTTAGACCGAATTTTTTCATTTTCGTTTTTATGTATGTCATACGCCTTCTATTATCAGATGTCTCATATTAATATTTAAAAAATAAATAAATTGATCGGGATTAGTTTTCGTCAAGAATGTGATTATTTTTAGGTCAATAGATTTCAGTAGATAGGTAGACGATGTCGCAGTTATTCATCAAAGCAAATATAACAAAATAGTACGGAAATGATGTCATAGTTCTATCACTCTTGCTAATAACGGAATTTCCCAAAATTGTCAAGGAGGAAATAGTGGGTTTGGAGTTGTTACGGTGGACATTGGAATTGGGACTTGCAAATTATTACATTTACTTTTGAGATTTTTATTTAGAGTTGTAAAATCTGTCAATACTATTATGAATAGTTGATGATTATACAAATTGTGGAAGGAAAATAGACATCGTCAAGTCAAAAGAAGAAGCCTATATTCATAATTATCAAAAAAATGAACCAACCGAAGACTCTGCCTCTGCTGCTTCATGCAGGAATTGGGTGAGATCGATTAGGAAACGTTAGCTGAAGCTTTACATGATAAGTTTGATGCTGAGTCTGTGCAAAAACAGCATGACCACGAGCAAAAGCAAATGAACCCGTGCCTCCGACCACCGTTAGTTCCTCTTTCTCATTGTGGGTGACTTGCTTAGCCCAGACACTGAGGCTACCCGAATACTCTGGCGTATCAAATGTAAGATAGATGATGTTGAATACCGAACGAGCAAATTGTTCAATTGGAACAATGAAACCTTGCGCTTTTCCAACAGCCCGAGATGTGTTATCAAGTCCTTCTGTCAGAGTATGATGGAAGATGAATGCCCCAGAACCAGCTTGTGCTGTTGGTTGAGTGCTAAAACTTGCAGTTTGAGGTTGTTGAATGTACAAGGATAAGGCCAGCCAAGGAGAGTGATTCTTCAAATGTTTTTTGTGTGCCACGGGAGAAATCAAAGCCAAGAGAATAACTGTCAACGTAGCTAATATGATTGCAGCACAGAATATGATCCTGGGGAGCATGATGCACCATTTGAGAATATTGGCATCCCTTCGACTGGTAAACATCACTTTAAATCTCATTCCAAATGGAGTAAACCTGCTCCTCAAAAGTGGTGTTTCTGGTCAAACTGAATCACCCTTCTTTCAGCTCGGCAACTAACCCACGTAACCGGGTAAAATATCCCCTGCAGCGCCATGGACTGAACTACGAATTAAACATACAGACTCATCATGGGGTCCACAAAGAATAGTAATGAACTTAAACCAGGGATTATATGGAAAACGGCATACATGCACCGTTAATTGTCGGCTGCGTTGAGATGTCCCTGCCTTTCACCACCAAGTGGTTCGCTAGAACAGTTTAATTAGCTTAATAGATCAGACTAATTTGTGTATAAACCAAAACCAACATTCCTCGGTCGATTTATCTACAATCAAGATTGTAATCTCCTTCAATCTCTAATATCCAAAATCTTTGCTTTTTAATTCCATTAATTAATAAAAAAAGCCTCCACAAAATGTTTTTAGCTGCATACATGTCAAAAGACGGATACATATCTGGACCAATTATAATAGAAAAGCTGACAAGAAGACAGAATGAACTGATAGCTCTATGCTCCAAAGATCCACCCACCAGCCAACCAGATACAACTATTAACGATCGAACCAACCACAATAAGAAACATGCAGACTCCATACAATGTAACTCTAGAAGACCTCCGCTGTCGCTCTAGCGCATAAAAAATATATCACTGTGCAAAAGCAACTCACTTGAAAGATGTTTGTGACCGCCATACAGGAACTTCGGATTCAGTTTTCAGTTTGGGTGGATACCAAATGCCTCCATCCATATTCTAAAGTTCATACCACATCCACAAGCCAAAGAACATAGGAGGGACATAGCAAATCATTTTTTGGGTTTGAGTTTGGGCGGATTGCAAATACCTCCATCCATATTCTTAAGTTCATAGCTCATACACAAGCCAAAGAACGTCCGAGGGACATATAGCACATCTGAAAATCATTCAGCCATCACATCCTTCAGCAAAAGACAATCCAGTGCACTTATTCAAACGCAGTTAGGAGGTAGCATAGTAAACATTTCTTAGATGAGGGAAAAAGAGAGAGAGAGGGAGAGACTTGTCAAACACCACTTGAATGTTACCTCCAAACAAACAAAATCCTTGAATATTTCTCTCGAAACAAACTTAGAATACTTTCTCTATCACTGCAAATATATATGACAAAACTATAATATTCACTTGAGCTTAGGAAAGCGTATAGATAAAAGAGCAAAAATGGGAAAGAGACTCAAAGAATCATCAGGCACCTACTGATTTAACTTCAAAGATTCATCCTCCAAGTGCATAGTCTAAATATTAATAAAAAATTGGATCATTTCTGTATCCTTGCACCAACAATTTTGTCACCCCAAATTAAACAAAATTGTCACCAGTGTCGTTACAGTCAGGCAGAGCAAGTCAAGAAAATACTCCATAGAAGATGTTGAAAAATTGAATTGACCATGCAAAACTACAGAAATAGATTACGCAAATAAGCTGAACCAAGGACTCGCATCAGTTAAGCTCTAACCTTATCAATTACAATTCTAGAAAAGCAGTCGCATAAGCTAGAATCAAGACAACCAATAGTCCCAAACTTTCATACTGCTAGACCAAGAAGAAGTCGATAACCTCTATTGAAGAGCACCACTATTATACAAACCTTAAACACGGGAAAAGAAAAATGGACCGCGAATGACATCTTCTCACAATTTTCTTGTCAAAATTCCATTAAAAAATCTTTACAACCTGTAAGTCCATTACTTGCCGTTTCCATGATATAACAATCACCTTATAGCAAGAATATATTGATGAGGCAAGAGAAATTAAAAAAGAACCAAATTAACTCAAACAAGAAAACATGACTTTTGTACAAGGCAGTCGTAATAGAATACAAACAGATGGGATACAACCCCCTCTCAACCCACTATTGCTTGCAGACTCAAAAGAATTGTAGACTGAATGAACACATCCAGAATTCCATCACATAAAAGGGGTAATAAATTAGACAATCATCATCAAAATACAAAGAAGATTATCAAACAAGAAATTTGGAAAACTGGACTTGAGTTTGGGTAAGACCCCGAATGCCTACTTCCTCTATTTAAATAGGGATCAAAGTCATCGCGCTTCACACAAAGAAACAAGGTGAAATAATTGCATAACTCGTCTCTGAGTCCAAACACATTGACCAACCGTAGCAATTAGTACTGTTAAAATTGTAACCATTAATCTGAAGCAATATAACATTCAATCAAGCCACTCCTCGAACAGTGACTGCAAAGATGTTTCTCAAATCATTTTAGAGGGTCCTAAAAATCAACAGAAAAAAATCCTAACATGCTCCCTACCCAATACATATATTTGTCTGACATTGCAGTATAGCCTTATACCACTTTTAAAAATGTTACAATAAAACACACATTATTCCCCCAAAAAGATTTCCTATACACTGCTAATCTTGAAAGTGAACACCATAAATCCTACAAAGTAGACTTAAATGCACACCGAGTAAAATCTCCTGAGACATATCAAAGTTGATGCCAAGAAAATTTTACCATATCTTTCACTGCATAATCAGAGCAAAATTCTAGAACCAAGACAATAGAACAAAGCCAGGAGGCGCATAATTTGAGCAATCCTGAAAAAATGTGTATGCATTAGAACAAAGCTAACAAGGTGGAAGTGAAATAAGAATTCCTAAAGCATTGTCTAACGTTTAAGTCAAATTAATCAGATTGGGAAAGAAGCAAAAAAAAGACAGAATATTCAATTTTCACAGAAGTACCAGAAACACACCTCTATCACTCTTCCTACCGCAAAAAATATTGCAATACTGCAATATGAAATATAGATACGCATGGATAGAAATAACAAACAAGGAAAGACAAAAAAAACTCATCAGAAAAATCCAGAGCAGCACAACACCTCACCTTGGAAAACCCCTCTATCACTGCAACAAAATTTGGCAAAATGTAAATACTCAATTTGAATAGCCAGAGATAGAAATGAGAAAATATGAGAAAGTTCAAAGATGAGATCAATTAAAAAAAAAACACCGAATAATCTTCTAATGCTTGGAACACCAGATACCGCCAACAAAATATGACATACGAAAGGCTGACGAGAGAAACTAGATAAAAGAAAAGAGGTCATAAGAAAACGCCTAAAGGTTCTGGAGAACATTGGAACTTTCCCTATTACTGCAGTAAAATTTGGCAAAATGAAGTAGCTACAATCTGACTCAAGTAGCCAAAGACAGAAGTGAGAAACTAAAAAACAAACTAAAGAATTTGCCAAAACGAAAGAGCAAACTATATGATTATCCAGATAGCTAA
>JAWDEX010000003.1:3956723-3977273 GCA_035221805.1 Trichilia hirta | reverse complement strand
CTTGGATCATTCCTCTATCATTGTAACAAAATTTGACAAAATAAAACTCCAGTACCAGAGGAAAAAACTATGAAAATGTAAAAATATATATCATTTGAAAAACTCCAAACTATATATTCTTCAAAACCACATAAAAAAAGATTACAACTCTTCAAGAAGGTACCATCAGAAAAACTCCAAGCCCCGTATTCTTAGAACCCCCTGGAAAATACTACAACTCATCAAACTAAACTACAATCTGACAAATTGCCAAATATAGATGGAAAAAAAATTAGAAAAGACTAACTCATCAAGCATTTCCACAGTAACAAATATTCAAATTATTCTTCAGAAACTTTCAGACACCTCTCTCTCACTGTAATAAATAATAAATTTGAAGAACAGTTTATAATCTGATCTAGCAAGTAGAAGCAAGAAATTGATCTGGCAAGTAGAGACTAAAAAGTAAGTAAAAAGAATTAAAAAACCTCATCTGAAACCCTCTAGGCACAGCATAATCCAAAATTCCTCAATACTCACAGCACTGCCCTAATATTCAACCAAAAACTAGGTTCATTCGATATCGCTGCAACAAACTAACTTGATACAGACAGGAATATATATAGAAGTAATAAACCAATACAACAACTACAACACTTATCAAGCACTCAAGCAGTGAAAAATCACAGCTTCTAAAAAACTTGGAATACTTTTTCTGTGTCACAGCAACAAAAGTTCGTCGAAATGATAAAATGAAAGATTAAACTACAATCTATCTAATTAAGATGGGCTAAAGGTAAAAGCAAAAAACTAAGAAAAGGATGAACAGAAACTTTTCAAAAAAAAATGACGCGCAGAGCATAACCTCTTGATCTTCTCTATACAAAATAAGAAAAGATAGAAATAGTAAATTCATCAAAAACTCCATTGGGTAGCACATAGCTGCAATAATCCTCAACAACTCACAACCTTCCCACATCACTGCAACCAAGTCTGCTGAAATGATAGAATGAAAAACTGAACTCTAATCTAAATAAGATAGGCAAAAGATAAAATCGAGAAACTAGGAAAAGAAAAAGAAAAACTCTTCCAAAAACTATTGTGTAATGTATAACCTCTTCATATTCTTCATACAGAATAAGAAAGGAGAAGCAAAGATAGAAATGATAAACTCATCAGGGATTGTTGGGTACTGCATAGCCCCAATAATCCTTAACAACTCACAATCTTTTCGTATCACTGCAACACAGTTTGCCAAGATGACAAAATGAAAGATTAATTACAATCTTATATTAAGATAGGCAAGAGATAAAAGTAAAACTAGCAAAAGGATTAATAAAAAACTATTCTAAAATCCATTGTGCATTGCACAATCTTTGATCTTCTTTATACAGAATAAGTAAAAGATAAGCAAAAATAGACATCCTAAACTTTAACATGAATAAGATAGGCAAAAAATAAAATCAAGAAATTAGGGAAAAAAAAGAAAAGCCTTCCAAAAATTGTTGTCTAGTGCATAACCTCTTCATCTTCTTCATAAAGAATAAGAAAAGATAACCGAAGATAAGCGAAGATAGAAATGGTAAGCTCATCAGGGACTGTTAGGTAGTGCATAAAACCCCAATAATCCTCAGCAACTCACAACCATACTGTATCACTGCAACAAAGTTTACCAAAACAATTCATTCATAACCTCTTGATCTTTATACAGAATAAGCAAAAATAGATTAATACACTCATCAGTACTATGTTGGGTAGCACATAATCCAATAATCCTCAACAACTCACAACCTTTATGTATGACTGCAACACAGTTCACCAAAACGATAGAATGAAAGACTAATTATAATCTTATATTAAGATAGGCAAGAGATAAAAGCAAAACTAGTAAAAAGATGAATAAAAAACTCTTCTAAAATTTGTTGTGCATTGCATATACTTTGATCTTTTTTATACAGAATAAGCAAAAGATAAGCAAGGATAGCAATCCTTTGCGTAGTGCATGGCTCAATAATCGTCAACAACTCACAACATTTCCATGTCACTGACAAAATTTACCAAAACGACAGAACTGTAATTTGATTAAGCTAGGCAAGAGATAAAAGCAAGAAACTGATAAGGATGAATAAAAAATCTTCCAAAAATCGTTGTACAGAGCATAATATAAACAAAGATAGAAATGGTAAACCAATCAGATACTGCTTTGGATAGTGCATAGCCTCAATAATTCTCGAAAACTCACAACCTTTCCATTTTACTGCAAATTACCAAAACAATAGAATGAAAGACTAATTATAATCTTATATTAAGATAGGCAAAATAAAAGTGAGAAACCAAGAAATGGGTGAAGAAAAATTTTCCAAAAAACACTATAAAGTGCATAACCTCTTAATCCTTTTTTATACAGACTAAGTAAACATAAGCAAAGATAAAAATAGTACACTCATCAGATACTCCTTTGGGTGTGCATTGCCCTAACAATCCTCAATAACTCACAACCTTTCCCTATCACTGCAACATATAATTTGCAAAAATGATAGAATGAAAGACATTATAATCTTGTATTAAGATAGGCAAGCGGTAAATGTGAGAAACCAGTAAAAAGTTGAATACAAACTCTTCAAAATCCGCTGTGCAGTGCACAAACTCTTGAACTTCTTTGTACAAAATAAGCAAAAAATAAGTAAAGATAGAAAGGGTAAACCCATCAAATAATTCTTTGGGTAGTGCTTAGCCCCAGTAATACTCAACAATTCACAACCTTCCCATGTCACGGCAACATGATCTGTCAAAACAATTAAATGAAAGACTGAACTATAATTTGATTAAGATAGGCAAGAAATAAAAATAAGAAACTGGAAAAATGATGAATAAAAACTCTTCCAAAATCCACTATGCAGGACATAAACTCTTGATCTTCTTTATTCAAAATAAGCAAAAGATAAGAAAAGATAAAAATGGTAAACCTATCAGATACTCCTTTGGGTAGTGCATAGCTCAATAATCCTCAACTGATAACTTTTCCCTATCACTACAACACAGTTTGCCAAAATGATAGAATGCAAAACAAATTATAATCTATATTAAGATATGATAAAGATAAAAAAGCTAGAAACCTAGGAAAAAGACTGAAGAAAAAATCATTAAAAATATCCTGAACAATGCACTGCTCTACAATCCTTCCAAATCTTAGAACATTTCTCTATCACTACAATAGAATTCCCTAATTAGGGCATTGTCCATACATTCTTCAAAACTATCACTGCAACAAGATTTGGCAAAATGTGTAAATTATACACTGATAACAATAAATAGAAACAAGACACTACGAAAGAGGTTAAAGATGAGTTTATCAGAAAACCCCTGAGCAGTTCATAACTCAAAAATATTCTTTAAAACATTGGATCACTTCTTTATCATTGTAACAAAATTTGACATAATAAAACACCCACTCTACAGTAGAAAAAAAAACTAGGAAAATAACACATTGAAAACCCCTATATCATCAGGAAAACTCCAAACCCTATTATTCTTCAAAACCCCTGGAAAAAGACTACCACTCTTCAAACTAAACACAATCTAACAAAAAGTCACATATAGAAGTTAAAAAATTAGGAAAAGACTAACTTATCAAACATCCCCGCAATAACACATTCAAAATATTCTTTAGAAATTTCAAATAGTTCTCTCACTGTAATAAATAACAAAAACTGAAGACAATTAATAATCTGATATTAGTAAGTAGAAGCGAGAAAGTAAGGAAAGCCTTATTTGACACCCTCTAGGCACTACATAGTCCCAAGATTCCTCAAATACTCATAGCACTGCCCTAATATTCAATCAAAAACAACAAATCAATCTGATACAAGTAGGCATATAGATAGAAGTACAAAACCAGTATTAAGACCAACACTCTTCAAGCACTCAAGTAGTACACAAACACAGCATATAAAAAACTTGGAATGCTTCATTCCTTTTGATCTGTACATAGATGAGCAAATATAGAAATGGTAAATGCATCAAATACTTCTTGCATAGCCCCAGTAGTCCTGGAAAATTCACAATCTTTCTGTATCATTGCAACAAAGTTTCTCAAAATGATAGAATGAAAAACTCAATTACAATCTAGATAAGCTGGGCTAAAGATAAAAGCCAGAATATACGGATAAGATGAACTAAAACTCTTCTAAAAATAGTTGTGCAGTACATAATCTCGAACTTCTTTACACCAAATAAGCAATGATAAGCAAAGATAGGAATCGGAAAATCATCAAATACTCTATCGGGTACCACAAAAACAGGACACTCATCAAATAGTGTATCGTGGCAGCAAACAATCACAATAATCCCCAGCAACTCACAACCTTCTCATATCAATGTAGCCAGGTCTGCCTAAACAATAGAATGAAAAACCAAACTCTAATTTGAATAAGATAAGCAAAAGATAAAATCAAGAAACTAAGAAAAAGAGAAAGAGAAACTCTTCCAAAAATTGCTTTGCAGTGCATAACTTCTTCATCTCCTTTATACAAAATAAGAAAAGAGAAGATTGAAATGGTAAACTTATCAGGGACCCTGTTGGGTAGTGCATAATCCCAATAATCCCCAGCAACTCACAACCATACCGTATCACTTCAACAAAGTTTACCAAAATACTTCATTCATAACCTCTTGATCTTCTTTGTACAGAACAAGATAAGTAAATATAAAAATGGTAATAAACTCATCAGATACTCCATTGGGTGGTGCATAGCTCCAATAATCGTTAACAACTTATAAATTTTCCGTATCACTGCAACACAGTTCACCAAAATAATAGAATGAAAGACTAATTATAATCTTATATTAAGATAGGCAAGATAAAAGCGAGAAACTAATAAAAGGACGAATATAAACTCTTTCAAAAATCACAGTGCAGTAGAAATGGTAAACCCAATAGATATTACTTTGTGTAGCGCATTGCCCTAATAATCCTTAACAACTCACAACCTTTCCATGTCACTGCAACAAAATATGCCGAAACAACAGAATGAAAGATTGAACTCTAAATTTGATTTAGGCAAGAGATAAAAATAAGAAACAGGGAAAAGGAGGAATAAAAACTCTTCTAATCACCGCTATGCAGGGCATAAACTCTTGATCTTGTTTATTTAGAATAAGTAAAAGCTAAGCAAAGATAGATATGGTAAACCACTATACAGTGCATAACCTCTTGAATCTTCTTTGCATAGAATAAGCAAAGTTAAACAAAGAGAGAAATAGTAAACTCCCTAGTTACCCCTTTGGGTGGCACATAGCCACAATAATCCTTAACACTTGCAACATTTCCGTATCATTGCAACAAGATTTGCCAAAATAATAAGATGAAAGACTAAACTATAATCTTATTAAGAAACACAAATGTTTAATAAAAGAGATAAACCAAGAAAAGGATTAAGAAAAACTCTTCAAATAACCATGTATAGTGCCTTTCTTGATCTTCTTTATACAGATAGGCAAAGAGAGAATTGGTAAACTCATCAGATCTCACAACTGCAACAAAGGTCGCCAAAACAACAGAATAAAAAACTAAACTATAATCTTATTGAGGTAAGCAAAAGTTAAAAGCATGAAACTAGGAAAAGGATGAATTAAAAACTCTTCCAATAACTGTTGTGCAGTGCATAACCTCTTAATTTTCTTCACACAAATAAAGTTAGGTAAAGCCAGAAATGGTAAACTTGTCAGATACTCCTGTGAGTATGCACCTCAAATATTCCTTAAAAAAACTCACCTTTTGGTATCAGTGAATATACTCTTGAGGTTCTTTACTTTACACAAAATAGTCAAAATAAGCAAAGATAGAAATAGTAAACTCATCAGATACTCCTTTGGGTAATGCACAGCCCCAATAATCCTTACCACCCACACCTTTTCTGTATCACTACAACAAAGTTTTCCAAATCAATAGAATGAACGCGAAAACATAATTTGATTAAGATAAGCCAAAGACAGAAGCGAGAAACTAGGAGAAGGATGAAGGAAGTCTTTCAAAAACCACCATGCAGTGCATAACCCCAATAATCCTTGAAAAAAAAAAGATAGACGGATGATTTTACGAGAACAACAGAAACTTCTGAGAACCTCCTTAGCATTGCGTAGAACATTCCTCCAAGGCTTTAAACATTTTTCCATTGCTGCAATAAAAAATTTCAAAAATGAATGCATACAAATACTCAAAGGAAAAGGACTAAAACAACTCATTAGACTCCAACTCCCCTGATGGACAAACACACAGCTCCCTTCCGTTAAACACCCCAGAGGAATAAAATAAATACCCCAACATTCCTCAAAGACGTGTATTTCTCCCCATCTGCAACCAAAATTTTCCAGCCAAAATTTACCAAAAATTATGGAATTATGATTCAGGTGAGTATAAACAAAAGTGAGAAACTAGAAATAAGACTAACAAACTTATCAGACACCCTTCATGGTCTCAACATTCACCAGGAATAGTTCTTTCCCTCTGCAGCAAAATTTGGTAAAATTTAAAACAGGGCTACAATTGATATAGACAGGTATAGATTGAAATAAGAACCTAGAAAAAGATTTAAGAAACTCATCAGGCATTCTAGCTACTGCATGTTGAACAATGCTCCTCAGAACCAATATTTTTATATGGCTGCAACAAAAATTTCCAAAAATCAAATATCAACCTTGAGTAGAAAAGAAATGGACAAAATAGACCAAACTATAAAAAACTCATGAGATAGCTCAAGTAGCAGAAATCCAAATATCCAAGTTCTACTTCAGTCATGATATGAAATTTCTGATGAATCACGACATACCAAAGCAGAGACTAAAAAAGGGGGCGAGCACCAAATACTTAAGCTGAACATGAGTACCCATCAAATATATTCCACAAAAAGGTTGGAATCAGTAATTCCATATAAGATGTGAGCCCATCATAAACAAAATATCGTCGATCAAAGCCCAAAATGGGCAAACCAAACAGGTAAGTTCCACCTTCGTTCATCTCCATAGGATTCTCAACAAAATGTCTTTATGTCATAAGGACTTGCAAAAAAACAAGACGAAGAATCATTCTGTAACAAAACAAAACGAGAGTAATTGAGAAAAGTAAAAATTCAAGCAATGATTAGGGAGACGAGAGAAAATGGAGAAAAATAGATAATAAAGCCAAGTAGAATACTTGTTAAAACTTTATGTCTGCAAACTATGCTGGCAAAAGAAAATACGTAAGTTCTGTTATAAGTCATAAACAACTCAAAAGCTATGTTACAATTAGATTATCAGCCTCAGTTGTTAAAAAAATGACACAAGTACCGTGTACAGAATGTCATATAGATATCATTGAACATCCTCAGAGCCTCCAAAAGCATGCACGAAACAAATACTGAAAATAAAAAGCATACCCAACAAACTTTGAATCACATAAACTGATCATAAACAAAATAAGTTGGAAAATAATAAGCAAACATTGGAGAAAATCCCAATTTCACAAATGAACCAACAACAATTCTCTATCACCAGACTTCTATAAGATCTTGGTAAAAGTGCAAGGAGAAATTATACTCCGAAGCAAGACAACAAGAAGAAAAATATTTAATTGGAAACTCTTTGAATAGCTTGGCAGCAATCCTCCTCAAAAATACTAAAACATCTTCCGAAGTCCACGCCACAGAAACTCGTATCTACGCAAAAGGGTTTGAGGAATCAAAATTAATGACAACACCATCATCAGAATATCGTTGATGGTAAAAACAGAAATCATTAGACCCGATTATTCCGCAAACGGGGTCGGGAAAATCTTTGATTAAAATCACGATTATGGCTCAGCAGCGATTAATGGAAGGTCCATGAAGTAAATGGCAAACCTATATATCAAAGTCTCTCATGTCATCTGCGAAGAACGGCAAAACTTTATTTTACGATTCTGTAGCTAATAATCGAGTAAGAGAAAAACAATTCAAAAGAATATCGCAGAAATCAATTGACGAACCCTTGGAATTCAAAGTTTAGATCTGCCACAAAAATATTACTTAATCACCTAAGGCCTGATTTTAGAAAACACAATAACCAAGCACCGTAAGGAAAAGAAGACAACGTTATAAACCCAATCCCGTCTACCAAGCTAACAATGCCACAAGAACGAAAAAACTGAATGGCAACATTGTAGTAGACATAGTTACAGCAAGGTTGGTCAAGATCGACGGCTGAAATAAGCTACCATAAAGGACTTCAACGATCCAAAGCCTTGGCTACTTGTTTGCTCGCATTTTACGCTCTGCTTAAGGCATACGCAAAACGCGTGTAATTTCCTAAAATAAATAAATTTCAGCTATAATGAGTGGACAAAACGATTCATGGTGGTATATATTTTTTTCAGTATTTATCTATTAATAATATCCCAATTGTTTTTTCTTAAAAAAATTAAAATAAAAGCTGATAATTGCATTTTTTCACGTCAATCCACTTAAATGATAAAACCCTAAACTTATAATTGCATTTTTTTCACATTAATCTACTTAAATCCTTTTCTAAATTAGAGTATATTTCTTGATATGTAAACATACTGTAATAAAAAATAAATATAAAATGGTATATAAATTAATATGAACATTGATGTGTTAATTTTTTTAATTTTTGTTAAAATAGTTTATAAATATTATAAATTTTAATTGCAATTACAATTTATTTATAGAATATTATTATTTTTCAGATTATTATTACGGGAGAACTAACATAAATGGGTGTTATTACACATTTTGTGCCCACAATCTTATATCCCAAATTGAAATATTATTTAACCATCATCATCATTGTAAAGCGAACGACAAAATTTATTTAAAATAAATATATCTGTTATTTAAAATAAATGATTTAAGAAATGCAAGATTGCTCATCTTGGAGTTATCAAGTTTTCCAACAGAAAATTCTTTAAAAAGATGAAAATTGTTTAGGCCAACGCCACCAATGTAGCATTTGCCAAAAATTCTACAAATGAATTGGTAAGTAAATTGTAAATACAGTTTCTATTTACCCCCGAATCCCTGACCACTCTGTTTTCTCTAACAACAATTAATAAATGAACTTGGCTGTTAGGGAATGGACAATAAACTCTTCAAAGGTTTCGCCTTGCGAACGCGACCTATCGTATTGACAAGATCTTTGCGGACGCAAGCATGAAACACATTGATGTTCTCAAGCACTTTAAAGCGCCACAGAACATAGGGAAAGCTCAGCTGATCACGAGACGTGAATGGAACCACCTCATTAAACCAGAGGCACATGAACAGATTTGTGAATGGTGTATGCTCCCTGACAATGACAAATGCTTCAGATAGAGCTACATGTGTCAACAAATAATGATCAAACACAAACCATTGAAAATTAATATATTAAGAAAGCCCGATTACGTAAATGCATCTACTTTCTTATTATAAAGTTAACATTACCTTTCTTTCCGTTGAATCTCTTGTCCTTGGGGAAGCCATCACGGCGGTATTGAGCCAACCGCACCTAAACTTCTTCTGGAGTGGCCTTGTGTTTTGACACAACAGCTTTAGCCTCATCATACACACTACTTCTAGCTCCATGCTTGAAAATTGCAAGCACAGAATTTGATCGCCAAAGGACCTCCAACACTCCTATAGGATCCCTCCTGAATTGAGAATTTGAGTCTACCCAAATAGAGTACTTTCCATTAGGGAAGAGTCAATGGGAAAGCATCTGATGAAAGCATACACAAATCATATTAGTATAAATATGCTCTAATGCACTAGCACATTCTTATATATCAAACAAACAAATGAACAAAAAGTATTATGAAAGGTCTGGCTAGATCCATAAATAAGACAATGCCCCATAATCATATAAAAAAGCATTGTATTTATCAACTGTATCAGGTGAGAAGGCGTGATTGGGTAATTGCCATACCTTTGGAACTTTACCATTCAACCTTTGATCTGTGAAAGGAAGATCCTTTACAACCACAATGTGCCATTTCCCAATAAATCTGTCATCACCAATTTTATGCCCCTCTGACTCCTGAGATGCAAGGGTAATTTCATCCCAAAATCCAACATAGCAAACCTGAATCCATACAGTAAATTTATGTATGAGAATTTTGAACATATACATCAGCAAGTATTATATGTCATACATGATAACCTTGCAATGTGAAGCCTCTGACATTCCAATTGGTTGATAAAGATCATCTCCTCCCCCAAATGCACAAGTAGACACCACGGCTTAGCTATTTTGCATGTAGTTTTTGTCCTCATCTGAAATTTTAAACCCTCCATTTTCATTGTAAAAACCACAACGTATTTCAGTAGTTTCATTCACCTGAAAGTGTTAAATAATTTGAGGGTATATCAACAACTAAGGACATAAAGAAGTATAATTCTGTAAAAATGATTTGTGCAGTGAGAGAATGCTAGTAACATAGCTTGTGATGGCAATCACTATCACCCAAAAAACAGTCAAAGATATCAAAATGTTGTTCATAACCTTGAAGCTTTTCTCTCTCCGATCAAAAGTTTGGTCTCCAGTAAATAAATTAAATCTTGTATCGTCTCTGGGGTGTCAGGAGAGAGTAGTGTTTCCTCTCACATATGGTAGGTTATTGTCTGCCAAGTAAACCACTTTCTTTACAGGACTTTTAGATTCCTTATTTGCAGGAAGATAAAGATGTTTGAGTTGTTCAGGAGGTAATAGGTTCAAGCAACCTGATACGATTCACCAAAGAGTGTCATGCGCCGAAAAGTTCTTAACATCTGTTATATGATAAAGAACAAATAATATTATAACATAAAATATGCTTTACTCTCCCTTGATTCTCTCTCCCACTCTTAAAACTAACTAACTATTCAACTCCCTCTAAAGTTAACAGGTCAGAGGCGTTTATTTCACATATAACTAACGATAAAATTTTCATAGACACTTATTGCCATGCTAATAAATCAGAATTTAACCCCAGAAGCTCTTTGGATAGCTCAGAACACAAATCATCATAAATTAATACAGAAATAACAAAATTTTTTCTTTGAAAATTCAGACAATATCAGTGCAATCTTGACTGATTAAGAAATAACCACAACTGTGCAAAATTATAAATGCCTATATCTCAAACATATTTGTATAATTTTCTTCTTAGTCGAAAATTTATTATGTGATACAGAACTTTATGCATAAGCAAGATATAAAGCCGAAAAAAGAAAAAGAAAAAGAAAAGCTAAAAATAACCACTCACGTTCTCTGAAACCATGAACAATTCTTGTAATTGGATCAAATCGATTCAAATTTGTCCCAGATTTCTTCTCCGGACTCGGTTTCTTCACCTCCTTGAGTCCGGACTTGTCAACTGCACTCCGTCTCTTCAATTCACCGTGTTCCGATTTAACCACCAGGCTCGGTTGCCTCTCAATTCTTGTGGCCTCAAAAAGGAGCAAACCAACAGCGAACACAGAAATAAGAACGGTCCAGGACCTCCAAGAAAACCCTAGCAACTCGCCTAGTCAACTCATTATTAACTCGGTGGTTGTTTTTCTTGCGTTTTCTGCGTACACGTACTCGTATCCGACCCAGCTCGTCCGAGTCATCGTCGGAAATGGAGACTGATACACTACTGTTGTTAAACAATGAAGAGGACATCGGTAAAAGGCCGTACCTGTAAAAATTGTAGGGATCAAATTGAATAGAGCGTGTAAAACGTAATGAGCAATATCCAATTTGATGATTGGGGAGTGAGCGAGGGTTTCTGCGGTGAAATTACGAAACTGATTCGAGAGTTAAACATTTGACTGTATTAAACTGAAGGGAGCTTATCCCGCTAATTTTTGCTTCCAGGCAAGAAAATACCTTGGGCATCTATGTTCTATTGACGGGATTTGGGAACGTTTCCCGTTGATTTCAGAAACTGGATTCCATTTACAATCCAAAAATCAAATAAAAAGAATAATTAAATCTAAAAAGTCAAAAATAATATATAGAAATGGGATAATATACTCGTGGGAAGTCATTTGCCCTTGAAAACATATTCTGCACATCCTTTCATTTTGTACCAACATACACACGTAACACACCTTTAATAATTGACAAAATATTCTTTAAAAGTTAATTTATTTCATCAAAATATACGTACTAAAAAGTTTGTTTCACAATATTTTAAAATTTATTAAAATAATATTTTGTACTTTTAATAATAAAAAAATTGTTTAACAATAATTTTATAAATTAATATAAAATAAAATTATATTTTACTTTTTAATAAAATGTAAAATAATACTTTTTTATTTTAAAAAATAAATTTTTAGAAAAGATGCACCCAATTGTAGATATTCTGAAGGAAATTCTAATACAATTCTAAGAACAAAGGATGCACATGCCACTTCATTCTTAGAAAAATAAATCTTTATTAAAAGGTGAAGAAATTGCAATTAAAGTGAACATTTATCACATCTAAATATTTTTGTTTTGAGACGGATTAGACTTGAGTATTATTTAGGCAGCAATACTAAACATTCTCTAAATCATATTACAAAATTTCAACAAAAATGAGTATAGGATATTGAAATTATTCAAAAATAACCAAAATTGTGAGAAATAACAGGTGAAAGTATGACTACTATGACTGCACTACAATTGATAAGTAAAGATCAATGCTATTGTTCCAATTACTTTTTCTTTAAAAAGTTCAAGTGTAGTCAGTTTTTAGATCTCAATAATCATTTGTGCTGATAATTAAGAAAATTTGAACCTTTTTCCACACCTATTAAGTTGAAAGGCGTTATTTTATGAACTGAATGCTTGAGAAAACCCAATAGATCACTCTCGATCCATTCCTACATCCATAGATTGACACACATACATGATTATATTGTTAAATTCGTGTTCAAATCCAGTTATCTATAAATATAACAATAACTTCAAAGATACGATTATGGTTATAGGTAGATTTAGGCTTAAGGAACAACTTAATGGCTTTGAAAAATATTTTTAGAGGTAATAGATTGAGTCATGATCCTTAATTTCAAATTCTTAGTTTGGTCGTCATCATCAAAGTATAACTGAAATTTTCTTTAAAAAATAATAAAATCTTCTGAAGCAAACTACTCCTACTGGTTCTTAAAAAAATTCTGCTTTATATTTATTTCCTCCTATGTCATCTCCTTTTTGAACAATAATTCATCACCAAACATTTAAAATGCAAATGGGTCAAAATATGAAAGAATTTGTGTCGATCTGAAGAGACTATCTAGTCCATCATTTATCCAACTGAAGTTATAGTTGACATATCATTTTCACTTTTTGTTAGATTTTAATCCAATACATGAGCTTATATGTAATTATGTATTAAAGACTATCATATTAAGATAAATTCAATTTAAGTAATTTAATAAAATTTGAATAATTTAAACTTTAATGCATCTAATTAAGTATGGATCTTTTATATTTTCATTATTTCTAATATTACATTGAGCGAAATTGAAAATAATGAAAACTTTTACAAAAAGTTTTTGAATTACCTTATATAAAATGTTTTAGACAATTTTTAAAAAACTTTGAACAACTTCTCTAAAAAATTGAAGATAACCTCTCTAAGAAACTATTTTCTTATATAAAAACTTGTAATCTCTAAATCATACGCATCATTCTTTTCGCTTTAACATCCTATCATTAGAGAGAATAAAGAATTTTAAGAACTACATATTAATTTGAAAGACTAGCCATAAGATTTGGTTGTAAGTTTTAACAAGGCAAATTTAGATACGCTTTCGCATTTAATTTTATTCTCGACAATATAATATAAAAAATTTATTTAATTAATTCGTGTTCTAACAAATAGTATTAGAATCACTGTTATGTTGAATCATTGAAAAATTCAGTTTTCTCAATTTTTTTTTATAGATTATTCATATATGTATATATATTATTTGATTGAAATATGAATATATATGCATACATATGTGTATTATTTTGATAAATCTCTAAATATACATGTAGAATACGTGTATATTGTTCTTGATTTAATTTTATAGATACATGCATGATTTATCAAAATTATTTTGATAAATATTTGGTATATATGCATGAATTGATTACATGAAATTTTTGGTTATAAATTTATGTATATTATGTTATTGAATATTTGAAAAAATATGCATGTTTAAATCATATGAATTATTATGTGTTTTGTATTTTGTAAATTATTATGATTTGTTTTGAATTAATTAAAAGGGTTGAAAAATTCAGTGTATGAATTGAATAATTTGTAAAATTTTATTTTTGAATTTTAACTGTGAATCACTATCCCGCAACAATTGGATGCCATGCATTCATAGAAATTATATGAGATTGATGTCGATTCAAATTTTCATGTATGGAAATATTGGAAAGTGACGGCGGTGGAAATCAAAACTAATTTTGAATTCAATTTGGCAAATTTCTACTAGGCCCTTAATTATAAAATTTTGAATAAGTCCATAGACAATTTTTATTAAGTTCAAAATTTTAGTTTTATTTGCAAATTAATCCAATATTTGGTAATTTATGATTTTGGACCAAATTCAATGTATTCTTTACAATTTAGTCCTAAACAAGGTTTGAATTTCTCTTGATACTATATTGAAACTTTGCTTAATTTATACATCCACACATCCACGAAGGCAAATTCGACCTCTAGATAAACGAGTATGTATAAAGGTTATACGTAATGAATGTTACTTGAGTACTTATGATACTCCTTTTAAATTTACCATATATTTTAAATTACAAGAGGTTGATAAATACCATTTGATTATATTAAAGTATGTGAAATTTAATATTAAGTTTCAATATTGAAGAATACATAATCATAAGAAAGCTATAAGAAAAATATTAGAAAAATATATTATGTCGTTATATTTTAGTTTTAAATATCAGTACAATAGAGACTCTTATCAGATATAGTATTTAAAAGTGAATTAATTAAAATAAAATATTATGAAAATAATTTCTTTTATAAAAATTAATTTTATTTAAAATATTAAAAGATTCTTTATGTGTGTAATTTATATGGATATTGGCTGACCCAAAGAAAGGTCATTGCTTGGTTGAATTACATATATGCTTGTGGTAATAAATATGTGACGATTATTTGGTTATATGTAAACAGCAAATCGATCTAAAAAGGGGTTTATTATTTAACGTGTCTTATTGTCAATATTTTATTATTACATTAATATATCATTTACAAGTTAATATTTCTGTTTAAAGACTAAATATTGATGTTGTACTATATATCTTGTAATAGGTTCTACCGTAATTTAAAATTATCACCACTTGTCTAATAAGGTGTTTATTAAAGTTAAATTATTTTGTTTAGTTTTTTTATATATTTAGTTTTAAATTTTACTTCAAACATTTCTTAGTATCAATTTTATTTTTGTGCTTAATGACACTAACTTTAAGGCATGACAAGAGAATATGTTAATTATTCTCGAAATTATAGACCTCGATCTGGCTTTGAGTGTTAATTGATCTGCCACTTTCACTAATAAGAGTACCTTTGATGATATAAGAGAGATAGAAAAGTGAAAGTGATTAAACTGTATAAGCCTAATCATTATGAAGCATGCTGTTCTAGAAGCTTTTTAGGGTACTTTATCTGAAAATATTGATACAGCTAAGGGTTTCTTTTAAGATCTTGATAAACGATTTGTCAAAAATAAAAAGGCTAAAACTAGTACACTTTTGACAGACTTTATCTTTATGAAATATATATATATATATATAAAAGAAATATTAGGCAATATATTATGAAAGTTTCTCATCTTACTTCAAAGTAAAAGGCACTCAAATTAGAATTGTCTGAGACCTTATTGGTACATTTAGTTTTAATATCCCTTCCAACATAATTTAATCAATTTAGAATGAGTTATAATTATCAAAGAAAATCACGATTCCTTAATAAATTCATCTCATATTATGTTTAAAAAGAGGATAGAATAAAGTAAGAGAGAATAAAAAGTGCTCACTTAGCCACTAGTTTCAAGGACAAGAATAAAAAAAAAGATAAATAAAGTAGCTACAGATATGGCACCACAAAAGAAACAACAAAAGGTTCAAAATAAGGATAATTGTTTCTTTTGTGGGACTTTTATATATATGAAGAAGCATTGTATTAATTATCACGCATGGCATGCAAAGAAGGGTATGTTTCTAAATTTGGTTTGTATTGAAGTTAATTTAGTTTTAGTAGTTGGACACATATGGTGGATAGATTTTTGAGCAACAACTCATATCAATATATCTATATAGAATTGTCTGAGTTGTCAAAAATCAAGTGATAGTAAAAGATATATTTACGTGAGTGATAACAAATCAATGAAAGTCAAAGCAATAGAAATATTTAGATTATTATTGAGAACTAATTTTTATTTAGATTTGAATTTTACATTTGTTGTATTATCATTTAGACAAAAATGGATTTCTATTTTTATTTTAGACAAATTAGGATATTGTTATTTATTTGAAAAAAATAAAATTAGTCTGTTTCAGAATTCAAAATTAATTAGTATTGATTTTCTATCTAGTTGTGATAATCTGTATTTACTTGATATTGTTACTTTCTTTAATGAATCCTTGCATATTGATACATCAAGTGTTAAAAAAAAAATTCTACATTATTGTGGTATAAGAGATTAGATCATATCTCTAAAAAGAGAATTGAGAGATTTGTGTCTGATAAAATTCTCGATTCCTTCAATTTTTTAAATTTTAACATTTGTGTTAATTGTATAAAGGAAAAATAAATCAATATTAGAAGATTTGCTACCAATCAGACTTTGAACGTCTTAGAACTTATACATATAGATATTTGTAGACCATTTTCTATAGCTTATTAGAATGGTCAATAACATTTTATAAAGTTTATAAATGATTATTCTAAGTATGACTACCTTTATCTCATCCATGAAAAGTCACAGTCTTTGAACATGTTCAAAAAATTATAAAGTTAAAGTTAGGAATCAGCTTAATAAAATAATTAAAAGTATTAAATCTGATCATAATGGTAAATACTATGGTAGATATGACAGATCAGATGAACAACTTGCAAGATCGTTTGTTAAATACCTAAAGGAGTGTAGTATTATCCTACAGCATATAATGATGGGTTATCTCATAATGAATGGTATTACTAAGAGACAAAATAAAACGCTTAAAGATATGGTAAGAAGTATGATTAGTCATTCTACCTTATTAAAATCACTTTAGGGAGAAGCATTAAAAATTGCTATAATAGAGTTCCAATTAAAGCAACTATTAAAATCCCTTATGAGCTTTGGATGAATAAAAAGTATAATTTAATGCATCAACACATTTGAAGATGTCCAATTAAGGCAATCCTTTATAAGCTAAACAAAAAGAAACTTAATTCAAGGACTATCAATTGTTATTTTGTTAGGTACTCTAAAAGATTTGAGGGTTACAAGTTTTATAATTTTGCAACTAAATTAATTTTTTAGACTAAAATTGTCATGTTGTTTGAGAATATTGAGTTTGCGATAGGAGAAAAGATTAAAGACATTGTCTTTGCAGAGGAATATTAATATATTCCTCTAATTGTTATTAAGAATGATTAGGATTAACGTTTTATACTTGATATTATTCAAAAAATAACTCTACATTAAGATAATATTATAGAAACTCCCATGCAAGTTTAAGAAGTTATTTCAAAAGAATAAACTCTATAACCTTTAAAACTATTGATATTAAAGAGATCTACTAGAGAGTGAAGAAATACAATTTTAGATGATTATATCGTATTTTTCCAAGAACATAAGGTTGATATTAGAATGACAGAAGATAGTTCAATTAACTTTTATCAAACCATGAAAAGTTTTAACTCGCAAAAGTAGATCAATGCCATAAATGAAAAAATTAAGTTCATGAAGGACAATGATGTATGTGATCTTATACCGTTGCTTAAAGGTGCGAAATTATTAGTTGTAAATGGATTTTTAAAACCAAAAAGGATTCAAAAGGTAATATAGAGAGGTATAAGACACATCTTATTATTAAGGGCTTTACTCAATCAATTTCGTCGAAAGACTCTTTTAAGATAATAATGGCATTGATGGCATATTATAACGTTGAGTTACATCAAATGTGTAACATCCCACCTATAGCCAAGATGCTATCAATAGGAGACAGGAGAAAACTCTCACCTCCATAAGCTTCTACCTATTTTTGAATGCAAACCTATTACCTGTAATACGAATGTTTATATGCATATGTAATCTTATATGACTAATTAATGATAACAAGAGCTCAGCCTATTCCCATATGCAATCATAAATCAATATAATGATACAACACATGTCTGCGTACATTTCAAACTAAACATGTGTTCAAAATATAATAACAAGACACATTAGGCTCATACTGATAACTGACACCAAAATTAGGACCATGTGATTAACTACAATTAAGATATCCTCTATCTCATATGCTTTTTTTTCAATAAGCTAAACAGCACACTGATATGATTGTTAACCTACAAAACTAAAATTGTTATTAAGGGTGAGCTATAAAGCTCAATAAATAATCATACTTATGTTATATATAAACACATATAACATATATCTACATAGTACATATAACACATTTATACATATACATATACATACATATGTGTGTGTGTGTGTGTGTATATGTATGTATGTATACACACACACACACACACACACATACACATACACACACATATATGTATGTATGTATGTATGTATGTATATATACACAAATACATATATGTGTATATATATATACACAGATACATATATGTGTATATATATATATATATATATATATATATACACACACACACACACACATATATATGTGTGTGTGTATATATATGTGTGTGTGTGTGTGTATGCACATATATATATGTGTGTACACATACACACACACATACATATATATGAACTTGTGCTACATATACAAAACTTATAGATTGTGCTACATATACATAATTCAAAAAACTTATTTGGACTAAAAATTAAAATTAAAATATATCTGAACTTGAGCTTATTGAGAGACTAAAACTATAAGGGATATACTCATATTAGACAAATATTCACACTTCTACTATACACTCTGATCATAATACAAACTGAATAAGTCATAAAATATACTTAAAAGTAAAGGTTTCATGACCTAAATCATGCTTGAAATGTAAGTTTTTGACTCAAAAATCCTAGGCTTAACCCATAAAATTAATAAAAATTATGAGAAATTACTTTAGGATTTTTGGAAGACAAGTTGTATACTTTTTTTTTTATGAAGAATAAGCTCAAAAATATGAGCTCTCTCTACTTAACACCATCCTCTTTACTTCTTCCATGCCTTAGACGAAATATGCTTCAAAGAGATATGAAAAATTAATATTTTTCTTTTTTAAAATTAATTAAAATAAAAAATATCTATCTTATATCTTTTTCATTTCTTTTCTAATTATTTAATGCTATATTTATCTAATAAATATGATATAATAATTGGCAATAATGTGATATAATTATGATTAAGATACATGAATGAAACCAAGTCAAACTTGATTAATGAATAATTGACCAAGTATATATAAGTTAACAAATTAAATGTTAACATATGGTTCAATATCAATCATTAATATCAAACTATATTTTTCTAATAATTTAACAATTAAATTAATTAGATAATGATCATATTAACCAACAACTTAATTAATATAATAGATTTAAATAAATTCCGTAAAAATGGTACAATTACTATAATGCACTTGGCCAAATATATACATAAGGGTAACTTTGTTATTTTCATCCAAATTAAATACTTTAATTTAAATTTTACCCTTGTATATTAAAATCATATTTTAATATCTTTGATAATCAAAATTATTAACTTTAAATATGTAATTTACTATAAATTACACACTTGTATCACATTTAGGGGAAAATAATTATTTTATACTAAATAAAACTATTTTATTTATTTTTCACCATTTTACTTTAAAATCATATTTTAACATATTTAATAATCAAAATTATTAAATTTGGCAAGTCATTTATATTAAATAACTTTATGATATCAATATATCAATTCTTTAACACTTTGAAAAATTGTTAATACATATAACCGTTATACGTATTGTTTTCAGCCTATTTTTATATTATCATGATGGTGCTAACCCTTTCTCGATAATATTTTATCTCTCTCTTATGTGAAGAAGCGTTAGAAGATCTCAGTGGACCATGAAGGTTCATCGTGACTCAGTTTTAAACTTATGTCGACCACTTTGACTCCGAACATTTTGATTGCTCAATGACTATGATTAGTATCTAGCAATGCGCTATTGTCCTTAAGTCACAATAAAGAAATATCTTCACCAAACCTTTTTTTGATTGCATGTAATATGTGTGTAATATTCTTCTATTGTTGTATCTTTATCGAGTTAGGGGTTTATGGACTATCAAAATCCTAATCCCGATTCTCATTTGAATCATCGATCATATGTCAATATTATGCTGTGGCCACAGACTT
>JAWDEX010000003.1:3907747-3956623 GCA_035221805.1 Trichilia hirta | reverse complement strand
ATTAATTCTAACTTTCTAACACAAAAACAATTAAATTCAATAATAAAAAAATATAATATAAATAATTTTAATTAAAAAAATAAAAAAATAAAAAATTTAAATAACTAACAATAACAATTAATTATTAACTAAAAAAGTTTAAATCAATTCTAATTTTCTAACACAAAAACAATTAAATTCAATTATAAAAATATAATATAAATAATTTTAATTAAAGTAAAATAAATAAACTAATACTTTTTAATTTTAAAAATTAAGATATTAACAACAAAATTTTAATAATTAATTTAATACCAAGTCTAATTTTTAAAATTTAATAATTAATAACTAAAATTTTAAAATTATTTAAATACTAAATTTAAATAAAAGAATTTAACAAATAAATAAAATTAAATAATATATACTAATATAATATATGTAC
Organism: Trichilia hirta; assembly: GCA_035221805.1. Lineage (NCBI taxonomy): Eukaryota > Viridiplantae > Streptophyta > Magnoliopsida > Sapindales > Meliaceae > Trichilia > Trichilia hirta. The sequence continues at coordinate 3,956,202 of JAWDEX010000003.1, read as the reverse complement.
TAACTTCAACCTTAAATTGTCAATAACTGAATATTTTAGCTCGATTGTAATTTATTAAAAATTATTAAAAATTTAAAAAATAAAATTAAAAATAATAATAATAATTTATTTATAAAATTAAAATTAAAAAAAAAATATGAAGAGGGTGTATTTATATAATGAAGGGGAAGGTGAGGGATGAAAAAGAATTAATATTGTGTTTATATATATATATATATATATATGTTTTTTTTTTTTTTTTTTGGAGGTTGACTTGATGGGTCAAACTGGCCCGATCCACCGGTTCAAATTCTTAACGGACCTGAACGATTTCAGGCTCTTTGCAGGCTGAGTCTCTAATTTTAAATGAATGAAATCGGATCGGCCCGTTATCTTAAATTTAGAATTGGCCTAGCCTAAATAAACAACAACTCAGATCGATTCGGTCTTTATTTGGGTTGAGTAGGGCTGATTTGTGGGTTGACGTGATTCGATTGACAACCTTAATTACTTATGGGTGAAATTTTCTTCTAAACATGTTTTACACATCCTTTCATTTTGTACCGCCGTACATACGTTTCATAACCGATAAAATAGTCTTCAACAAAGTGGTTTTTGCTAGTTAGCATGCTAAAATTTTTTATCGCACATACTAAAAGTCTTTCTTAAAATTATTAAAATGATATTTTTATTTTTAATAATAAAAAATATGTTTTATAGTATAAGTCAACGATAATTTATAAATTAATATTATAACAAAATTATTTTTATTTATAATAAATTTAAAATTATATGTTTTATTTAAAAAAAAAAAAATTAGAAAAGATTGACTCACTCAATTTTGGATGTTCTGAAAGACCCCTGCAGCCCTTGCATTAAATTCTAATACAATTCTAAGAATAGAGGATGCACATACTACTTTATTCTTTAAATAATAAACAAATCCATATTAAAAGGTGAAGAAATTGCAATTATAGTGAATATTTATTACATGTAGGTATTTTTGTTTTGAGAAGGATTAGATTAAAGTATTATTTCTGTTATGAAGTTTGACAGTATTTTATTCAAATAGCGAGAATGTAAAAATAATCGCTTATCTCTTCTCTTTCTTAAATTTATTCTTTTACAATTCTTTTAATATTTTTATATACAATAATAAAATTTTACAAGATTATTTATTTATTTTTTATTATTAAAATACATATTAGTACTATTAAAGATGAAAAATAAATAAGTATTTATAATATTATTGTAATTATTTTAATCTTATTTTATTATTAAATTATATTTAATTATTATTTTATAGAAAAATATTATCGTCAATTATGAAACTATGATAATAATTTAACAAATTTTTTTAAAATTATTGACAATAAGTTAATGTCATGATTTTTTTACTAATTATTTAATTTTAATTATTAAATATTTGTTTAATTTTTATTTTTAATACTAACTAAAATATATATTTTAATGATTAAAAAATATTAGTGTAATTTTATTCTTTTATATAAGGTTATAAAAATAATTGCAAAAGTAATTTCAAAAAAGAAGAGAGAATTACTTTTATATTTTCACCGACTAAATAAAATATTGTCAAACCTTTTCTTCTATAAGTTATTTACTTGTTATTTTTCTTGCAAGTGATTTTATTTTTAAGAGAATTATTTTATTTAAAAATTGGAGCAGCTCTTCTTATTTTGTTCCGAGGTTTGGAATTGGGTAGCCTTAACAGGCAACAATTATAATGTTTGGTAAATACTAATCATACATTATACAATACAATACTAATCTTTAATATGAATCAATTATTTTTTCACTTAAAAGTGGAAAGTTTGTTTCCCAAAAATTATTATTATGAAACAATTTTTAAACTTTACTTTTAATACACAGCAAATGTATCACTATTTCAAATGGCTTGTCCATTAATTAATGAGCAACTATGGTTTAATAAATGTATAAGCATAACTTTAATTCTAAAACAGGAGTAGCTGATGAATATATACAGGCTTCTATTCAACTCCATATGTAATAATGTAAACGCCAATCATCATTTGGAACTTCAAGTCTAAAGGATCCAAAACGTTACAGTGACTGCAACGAGGTACGTAAGTAGAGTGCATAGAGTAAAGTACTTCAGTCTGAAAAAGAAAATTATGACAGGTAGGTAAATTCGGCAACTAAGTGGTTAATCTATAACTCGAGCTGCTAGAAAGTGGCATGTCGAGATATGAATATACAATTCAAGAAAAAATTAAGTCAGGACTCATGTTGGCCAGAGAAGTCGGCAAGCTTGAACAAGGGTGCAGTCCCAATAGCTTGCTACTAAATGATTCCGACTGGGAGAAAATTGACAAGGTCTCATTATTCATCCTACAAAAATGAATTATAATTAAGTTATGATATACCAGATAAATAGAATAATTAGACTGCAACAAATCTAAGATTAATACCATTAATAACCGTGTTACTTCTCATATCCCGATGATTAGGTAGCTCAATAATTAGGAAGAGAAGCTTTCTCCACGCCATTGGACTTGTAAGGAGCAATTTCATGAACAATATGCTCGAGTGAACCCAACAGATCTGTCTCAATACATTCGTACCTGCATATGCTCGACAAATGCCCAAGAATCACACATACAGTAGTTACGTCCATCCGAAGAGCACAATAAATAATTATTTTATTTGTCTTCCATGACATTCCAGATGAATTTATCATAGATTCATATTCAGATTTAGTCAAAAATCAACCTTTCATATGATTTTTTTTTTTTTTTGAAAATTACTCCATTTAACGTGGATTGAATCTTAAGCTGAAATCCTATTAAACATAATTTGGACAACAGCATGTACACACACGGTTATGAATATCAAGACAAACTCACAGATTTCGGCAGAGATTATCAGTGGTCACAGAAAGAGCGATGATCCTCAATCTCAAATCCTTAATTTCTTCCTCAGTATATAAATGAAATTTCTCTTCAAAAAACAATGAAAGCTTTTCAACGTTTGCCTCAAATTGCTGCTGTTGGGCCTCAAACAAGTTTCGTTTTGTTTCCCTTTCTTCCTTTTCCATTTCATCTGCAAATAGATCGCCACCAAACATGTAATACGCAAATGGGTAAGAATATGACAGAAACCTCCTTGATCTGAATAGTCTATTCAGTCCATCTGTTACCCAACTGAAGTCTTTTGATGATGTTTCCCTTTCCTCCAGTACAGTCACTTTACCCTGTATTTTTTCCTTCATCTTAGATTCAAGATTTAAAGAATCTTTATGGGCTTTGTAGTGTTTGTGGTAGTGAATATAGCGTTCAAGATTCCGCTTTGCAAGCTCAGTTTTGTCTTCACTGTTTTCTTTGTCTCGCCCACAACTGTGACCAGCAATAGTTGTCCAAGTATGATCTCTACCAGTGGCACCACCACAAAGCCAACTGTGTAATCAAGGAGAAATTTTCAAAATTCAATTTTAGTCTTGTTATCAGTAACTTATCTTCTGTGGAGAAATAAACATTTCTTGTATCATAGGTCTATCTGACTACCGAACAAGCATTGCAATAGACAGGGACATAGCATCAGACACGTTGAACAAAACAACACTGAAATATAAAACTCCTGTCCAGATCTATTCTCTCTCTAAAAAAATATGATTAAGTCTACAATATAAGCTAATCCTCAAAATCATTTATTATCAAAGCAACAAAAAAGAAAATCCTGCCTTTAAAGCTTAACTCAAACAAGGTTGGAGGGCAATGAAGACAAATAATAGTTGCAAAAAGTCCTTATAAATGAGTTAACAAAATAAATCAATTGATAGTAATAACTCCAATTACATTGAATAAAATCACTCTCATGAGAAATCTAAATGCAAAATATATTGAAGTTTAGTCATTCAATGTCTTCCCGTAGGTAATTTTGCTAGTTAAACCTTATTTACCAAGATCTCATTTACAATCCCAGACATGATATGGCAAATGCAAGCACAAATTCTTTGACGTATTATATGAGCACGCTAAAATCCCAACCTACCTCAAATGAAAATATATTTCACTTAAAATATCAAAAAGACATAGAAGCTCTGTACTCATTGATGAACAAATAGTATAAGGCAAATAATCACAATTAGATAACAATCAATAAAGAATTTTAAATACTGCATATAAATGGAATGTGGGAGGTACAACTGGAGCTGCCCATAATATAGAGCTCATACATTCAAAAACAAGGTCAAGAAGGTGCCACAAAGAAGTAAAAAAATGAAGTAATGCTACTTATTTTCCATCCCAAAATGCATTCCAAATGAGGTGGCATGCATTCATTGGATGCAATAAGTAACTTTAGAAATTGCAAAAATTCACTATCCAATGAATGCATGCCAACTAACTTGCCTCCTCATTTGGGATGTATTTTGAGATGGAAAATTTGGGATGAATATTATTACTCAAAAAATTATCCGGTTAAATGCACAATCATGTACATCACCTCCATCCCACCAGTTATACAATAGCTAGCATACACACAGAGAGGAAGAAGCTAAAAGGCATGAGAAAAAGATATGAAATCTCACCAAAATGATTGCCCGCAGACACAGGATACTAGGTCGCACCCTCCATTCTTTTCAACTGGCTTTCGACATTTTGGGCAAGGTATTGTATGGACTGTGATCCAATTCACTGTCTCAGATTCATCCCGGCATTTCTTGGACCAGAGTTCCCACATTAGACATGAACAAGGTGAATGTGCCTCGGATGAGCAACTAAAGCAAAATTGTAACCCACATGCACATTCAACTTCACAAAGTTCATCAACCTCAATTCGTATAGCATTTCCACAATGTGGAACACTAGGGCACCATTTAACTCTTCTATTATCCTCAATATATGATTCTAACAAAAAACGATCAAACTTCTTGGCAAGGTTGGAATCTCTTGCACTAAGTAAGTATCTGATTTTCGCTTCATCACAAATAGTATTGCATTTGTGTTCCATGCACCTAATATGCCTACTCTGGCCCTCCTTTATCTTCACAATAAAATGCTCAGCCCAACCTAACGCACAATCACCCAAATTCAGTCATATTGTCTTCGGGCACCTTAAAATTGTATATTGCGAATGATGTATTGCTTTATTAAAGAAATTGTATTGCTCGTTTCAAAACTTTTCATAAAATTATTATATAAATGTCAACATACTTACAAGTGTTGCAAAAATAGTGACCACAATCCATAGTAGTAATTTCCTCGGGAGACACATTATCAAAGCAAATATTGCAAGAAAAACTGGATGAAAGATGGGATGAGGAAACATAGTCATTCTCTGCAACTTTTATACCTGCTCCAGCAAATAACCTATCCTTTCCATATTCTACAAGCACTGCAAGCAGTTTTTCAACATCCCAATGATAATGGATAAGTAAGGTTCGTGCACGGTGTTCCTTCAGTGATAACAAATCCATTACTCTAAGCAAGTCCTCTCTCTGCATAGTTTAACAAAAGTTCAGCATAAGTATCATACTTGTCCTTTTACCCTTTTTCTTCTTTTAAAACTCAAAAAAATCTAAAAGTTGATGTAATAGCAACAATAGTTAACGGTTTATTAATGGTTTACCTGTGCAGCCAAGAGCGATTCTTTTGTAATTACCTGCAGAAGAGGTGGATTACAAACTGAATGGACAACAAGAAAAATACAGATTAACAATAAATAAAGGAGAAATTGGAAACCACATACACTAATTGGTCTATCTACTAAGTTGAAAAGCAGGCCCCTACGCCCCAAGTTACCGAATACAAGGGTGATAAAAAATACAAGAGAGATCGCTAAAGACAAAACTTCACTATTTACCCAGAATCAATCCCAGCGCAGAGAACATTAAAAATCAAAAAGGAATTTACTGCAATTCTAAGACCACAGCCCAATCGTGGAATCAAAATTGCTCCAAATAATCAATCAATTGCAAAAAGAAATTTTTATATGAGCCAACAGCCAAGATACTCGTCATTTAAAGTAAAATTAACAAAAACTACGAACAATAACAAATATTTGCAAAATATACAGCCATCAAGCTCGGCCAATACTCCTGTAACTTATAAAACAGCATAAATCTTTGAACACTCAGCAGTTTCCCGATGGATGCTTCTCGGGCATAATGAACTCTAATTCTCCATTTCCATCAGACTCAAAAATCCTTTTTCTTTTTTAGACCTAAAATCCCAAAATAATTACACTCTGTGAAAAAACAGTGCTTCACCGTACCTTAGACGATGGACAACATGATTTAGGCACAAACAATTCTGTCTCAATGGTTTGAACCCCGTCTGCATTATCATTGTCGTCGAGATCGTCGTCGTAATAAGATTTATCATACTCATCGTCGCTACTTTTATAGTCCCCCATTTGTAACAAATATGAAGATGATAGCAACACGTCTCGTTACTGTCGAAAGAAAAAATTTCCCGGGAAATCAGGTGGCCTTTTTTCCGGGAAAACGTTAGGCATTCGGATTCAGGAAATCACAAAACAAGGCTCGTAAAAACTCTTCGAATTCGTAAAAATGATGCCGTTAACTTTGACGCTGTTAACCTGCGTTTCCTGTTTTTGCTTATATTTTTTCGGAGATACGAAGTGGCGGTCACCTGGGTCCGAACAAGTTTAAGAAATAAAGTGAGGAAAAAATAATGTAAACAAAAGAGTAAAGGTTCTGTCCTATAAAAACGCGACAGGGTGGCAACTGGTTTGTTTGGTTTACAGTTTTGAAGTTGAACGGCTCCATTATCTTAATCGTGTCGTATACGTGGCTTAAAAATATTGGCTAGAATAGGGAGTTAACTATGTAATATGGCGTGTACGTCTAAGTCTGCCGACTATGGTTTCCTGTTGCTTTCAAGCTTGAAATCATTGATGATAGATCATCAAAACACAGACACACAATATAATATAAATATGGGCTTTTTAGCTGATTGGCTCATGAAAATTATTTAATTTCATATAAGGACTTCTTTTGGCCAGTCATTAAAATAAAATATGGGAGTTTAATTTATCTACATTGCTTTGGACTTGGGAGTAATCCTACTAAGATAAGAGATTAGGTTCAAAACTCACACATTCAATCCAATTATAGATCAGATTGTAAAAACTTTTATTTCAATCCTATTCAATATGAAATAGATCGAAATATAGCCCAATCTAATGGAATCTAATTATCTTTAAAAATGAGGATAAATCACGAGAGAAATACCAACTAACGTAAGAGTGGGCTTTGAATCATGAATATGAAGTTAAGGAATATCATGAACTCTAAAGAGAAAACACCACCATAATTCATTTCAGAAGTGGGTTCCATGGAACACATGAACATATTGGATAGTAAAGCTTTGGAAATTAAATTTTGCACGAGCAAGAATAATTATAGCCGTCAAGAGTCCACCAATCACAAAAATTTCAAAATGTGGCATCAACGGGCTCAGGTTCAATGAAATCTATCGCAACAGGAGTCAGCAATCACGAAATTGTGGAATTATTTGGACGATTTTAGTCATCTTCCAAAAGCTGTTTAAAATTCCATGAAATCTAACCTACAGTACATAATTTCAGACTTGAAATGTAAGAGAATGTTCAATAGATACATGCATAAATGGATCAACAGACAACACCGTTGCACTGTAATTCCAACCTCAACGTTTGGAATATCGTGGGGCTTTCCGGGCTTTCTTGAGTCCAGGTTTCTTCCTCTCCACTACTCTGGAATCCCGGGTCAAAAGCCCTTCCCTTCTTAGAGGGGATCTATGATCCTCACTCACCTTCAGCGACGCACAAGCTATGCCCAGAGATAATGCCTGAGCTTGACCAGAGAGACTGCCTCCACGAGCCTTTACAAACACGTCATAGCTGGTTTCATAACCTAAAGTTATCAATGGGACTTTTATATACTGTAACCATAATGGATTGCCTTGGAGATATTCCTGCACAGCATAATAGAAATGAATCAAAAGAACTTTGAGGGTACCCAAGAAAGACTAATAAGCATAGCACTCTATAAAAGTAGATCCTTTGAAGTCTTGCTCTTTCATTTCTTTTAGTTAGAAAAGCCTACCGCTACAAAAAGAATTGCTTTATCACACAGCATGAGCAAAAGAAAAGCAAAACTGATCAAAAAAAAATACAGCATGGAGCTAAAACAGTGACTCTTTGATTATAGAAAGACTGAAATAGAACCATAAGACATCCCTTCAATGATCATTGCAGCCAGTTGTGGGAGCTTCAAACCAGAGTATCTATCTCTTAGTGAGGCATTGTCATCAAATCTAATTGGCTATTGTCAACCAAAAATATATTTTGAGTGGGTGGACATGATGTGGTTCACGGAAATCTCTCTCTTTATAAAACATTGTCTGTATCATTGAATAGAACTAATCTCAATCCCTACAATAGAGAGGTAACAATACTTACTTTTGCCGAAAAAACTCCACACTTGGTAAGGCATCAGAGTTCCAGAGGGTCTAAAACAGAACACTTTTCAGCTCAGGCTTTCCTCCTCCGCTCAGTTTGAGATGGAGGAAGATGCACGGACAGAAGTAATCCAAGGACCTGGTCAAGGAAGCATTATTTGATCCAAATAGTGCACCCCTGCTAAAGTTCAATAAATTAATGGACTGGACACCTGTGAGCTTTGGAGCCTACTACACCGGCTGTCCCAACTAATGAAAGAAACCATTCAAGAATATGTTTGAAATATGAATAATGTCTCTGATTCCAAAATGAAGGATGGGGAATAATGACATATATTTTGAGTTTGTAAATGCCCAAAGGCAACTTCTGCTTGCTGGTTGGATCTCAGTAATACAGGATTTTTCACGCTCCCATAACATTAGCTCTACTTAGACAGCACTGAAGCTACATTGAGTTGTTGATACATCTAAAATTTGCTAGACGCAACTTCTTGTACTTTGGGATGCAACCCTAGAATGCATAAAACTACGTTCCCTACACACAGAGCCCCTCTTTCTCAACTAACTGGCCTAAACATACACGCTATAGCAGAAATTAGAAAATGAAACCAAAAAGAAATATTAAACCAGACAGAACTTAAAACCAATTGTGAAGACTTTCTTCAGCATGAACACGTTAAAACCGATCACCACCACAATTCCAACTTTAAATAAAATCAAAGCAGGATTAGAACTTACTTAGACCTTCATTCAGCAAAACATCTTTGCATTAACTTAATTTTAATCAGAGTAACACTGAACATATCAAAATATATCGAAATCATGTAATTATTGTAAATTACTCCTATGAACACCCAAATTTCCCTTTGTCAGAATCAAAATTTACACGCTTAAGTCTTAAAAAATGGAAGGCAGTTTTCATACAAACAGATAAAGCAATAGAAAAAAACCTTGGCATCCCGGTAGTTGATGACGAATTTTCCGTTTCCTTCTTGGAGTACAACATGAGCAATTGTCCATTTCCTGCGACCGGTTCCGATTATAGTTTGCGCCGAAAAACCACCGGGAAGCCGCGACGTAACATACTTCTTTAGGTCCGCTGTTTCCACCTCAGCTGGCGAAACTACTGTGGCAGATACCACCACTCTATGGGTTTTCAAGATTGGAGAAAGGGAAAGGGGTTTTGATCTCTGAAAGAAGACGAATGAGTTTGGTTTCTGAGAAATGTGGGAGGAAAATGAAAGGGTGAAGAAAGAGGATGTGAGACTGTGATGTTCTTGGGCCCTGGGAAAATATGGATAAATAAGCGATGATGGTTTTTCTGTGGATGGGATGGGGAAGAGCAGGCATGCTGCAGAGTGCAAACAGCAAACGTTGTCGTTGTCGTTTTATAGAGAAAAAAATAAAATAGTAGTTTAATTAATTAGCTTAGAATATTAACGAATTTGCTATTAAGCTTTTTCTTTTTTAAATAAAATTTGCTATTAAGTATAAGTTATATTTATTTAAAAAAATAACATATTTAAAAAAATTAATTTTTATTTAATTTTAAAATAAAATTATAAAAATACTTAATCACATAATTTTTAATTAATATTTAATATTTTAATTTTAACCACAGCACCTCCAATATGCACCAGGTTGAAACAAATTTATAAACTAAAAATTCATAAAATCAAAGGAAGAAGCTTAGTTTGAGACAAATCTTTGAACCCAAAATTAATAACCATATAAACCATTACTAAATAAGAACAAGGATAAGTCCCCCTTTTTAAATCAGCTGATTGACTGAGAATTAGGGAGACAAGGAAATTACAATTTTAAAGTTTAATCACTTTGGCTACATCATCAACTTTATAAAATGGGTACTCCACTTACAGAAATATAGTTTTGAGCTAATAGTAAGTCGTTTGGAGAAAATTGCTTGGCACAATGAATATCATGTTGCATTTTGGTCTCTGGAAAAATTGCAATTTCTATTGTCACCATTGAGAGTATTAAGGTTTTTTATTAAGACTAATGTTCTCCAGTGGATCCTCCCCATTTTCTAACACGGCTTTCAGCTTCTTCAGCCTGCAAATTCAGTGAAGTGGCCAGAAGAGATTCAACATTATAGTGACCGAAATCCACGTTAAATAAGAACAAAGTATCTCAGGCTAGGCCGAGAAGATGAAAGGTGAATTGAAATACTAACTTCTCTTCTCCAATTGGTTATTGAAGTGACCGCTATCAAGATTAAGGTTTGCAAACAAACGCCTCCAATCATTCCCGACCATATACCCTTCAATATGAAAGTCAAGTCATTGACAACTAAAAATGTTAATGAATAACAGGTCTCCAAGTGATCATGGCTGATATTTTTAATATTTCTGTTTTTTAACATTGTATCAAGAACATAAAACAGAAAGTCTTTCACCTCAACTCCAAAACCAAATGTGAATCCCAGGAGTATGCCAAGCGGCAATCCAACAATGTAGTAGCATCCAATGTTGATGTACGCAACAAGAGATTGCCATCCAGCTCCAACAGCAACACCTTAACAAAATATTAACAGCAAGAATAAAAATTAACGACATGAACATTTTGTTTATCTTGAACTGGCTATGCTTAATTTCAGGGGTAATCTCTCATTGCAAAAGGTTTTAGTAGTTACCAGATAAGACTGGTTGAATACTGTTCAGGAGTACTGTGATTGATAGTAACGTAGCAAGCCTGGTAGTTTCCGTAGCAACTGCAACACTGTTGGTGAAGAGGTAAGGCAAATCATATCTTGTGGCTAATATCAACACCATGCAACAGACACCTATGACCAGAGAAGTGAAAGACACCACGAGCACGGAGAATTTTGCAGCCCAGGCATTACCAGCGCCTAGTTCATTTGATACTCTCACACTGTAAGAAGACCAAAGTTCATCAATCGAACAACGTAAAACATGCACCAACATGTAGAAGTATCCATGATGATTTATATATAGGGTGGAAAATAAAGAACAGCGAAGCATGGACATTACCTGATTGCAGCGTTGAAGCCTATTGAAATCATTGCATCCCACCCTTGTAGATTCATGCTGCATAAATTAATTTGTAGAGGTCAAGCTAATCGTTTATTCTGGATTTTTAGTTCCATGAAGAACTAAGTGAAACGAAGCACTTACCAAATAGAAATGGCATCAACTGGGATCAAAGGATTCGGCAAACGACCTGTTATCAACACTATCACCATCAAGTACCAAAATTCCAAGCTGGAATCCAATTTGCCAAAAAAGCGTAAGTACGTTACTACATTTGCATGTTGCAATTTACGGAGGTTGATATATATATATATACCAAAGCATGACCGCAGAAGCAAAAGAAAGCTTAATAAATCCCCACAAATCTGCAAATGCTAGCCATGAAAATCCACTCCAGGCACCGTCAGATTTGTTGATGAAAATGTATAGCAATTGTCCGATAACAATGAGCCACCAGGATGAATTTAGAATGATCGCTGCTCCAGTTAAGCCCCAACCAAGCTTCAATATCAGCAACCAGCTAAAAACTGCATGAAAAACCAGTACAATTGCTGATACCCAAGCCATCACCAAGATTTTCCTCTGTGCTTGTAAGAATTTTTGTATCGGAAAATTCAACGCGTAGGCATATAATTGTGGAAGCATCCAGAGAGCAAATTTACCTGTAGCATCAGAAAATTTCAATGAAGTTAATGAACTTGTATGTTGGCCAAGTAAACAAAATGAAAGGGAGCATTGTATTTGTAGGATGAACCCAAAAGTGAATTGCATGAATTGTATAAATTCGTAATCTACCAGTAGGCTACTAATTAAATGACTTGCCAGTCTCAAGACTTGTCAAGAGGAAAAGTATTACCAATATATTATGTTACATAGAAAATAAAATTGTTAATATATGTTATATTAAATTTCATTAAAATTGTGCATGCTAACCAGCCTCATTAGAGATCTTGGTGGTCTCTCCAATGAGCTCTAGAATCGGAGGAGACCAAACATAGAGAGGAACCAGAAGACAAGCAGTTGTCAGCAGAATGACCCATGATCTCTGCATGTACACACCCAACATCCTTATCCTTCCGGCCCCATATGCCTGCCCACATAAAGTTTCCAGGGCGCTTGCCATTCCCAACTGCATTTTGAAAGAAAACATAAAATTTCTTATTGAGGTACTAAACGATAGAGCGACTTGCTATGCATTTTATACAAGAATCCAACAAATAGGGAAAACCGTGTTTTCCAAATTAGGAAACTGCTAAAGTATGCTCAGAAAAAAATCACCATGACACCAAAAGCGAGACCAGCAACGACCGAGTTCTCGACGGACACAGCAGCGAGTTCGAGTTCACCGACAAAACCGGCAAATGTTTGAGTAAGTGCACCAAGCGAGTACTGACAAATTGAGGTGAAGATTGCTGGCCCCGCAAGTTTCCACAGTCTCTTTGATTCGTACCCAAACTCTGTAACAAAACTCAGTTGTCTTTGCTGATTGCCATCATCATTGGTTTGCACTACTCTATTACTGAGAAGTGGAGCAGTTTCCACGGCCATGGCTCCCGCCTTCGAAATTTCACCAGAGCAAAATACTAATGTTTAAGCGACCTCTTATATGCTTGGGCAACCTGTTAGCTTTGGACTTCTGTGTTCCAGAGTTTGAGAGGTGTGCTATTTGTGGAAAGGTTGATATGAAGAAGTAGAACGTGAGGAGTCTAGAAAATTAAGAAAAATTCACAACCATTGAATTAAAGATAAATTTGGCGAAACGGGCAGTGGGGATTTAAGTCGTGAACAATGAAGAAATGGGCAAGCGGTAATTTTAGACATTTTCAAGTCGACAGATTTGTCTTCGTCCTTATACGCATGCGTAGCGGCACGTGCAGTGCAGTCGCCAGCTTACATGAACGAGCAGTCAGCCAGCAGTGTTATTGTAAGGCACTGAAATTGGAACTTCATGCTCAGAGGACTCAAAGGACATATGGAGGTTCTTCTATTTTTCTCTTTCTTTTTTTAAATATTACAGCAAATCGATCAACTCCTCCTTAATTCCATGTAAGCCAATTGGAAACTAAAATCTAACATAATTTATGAGTTAAACTAATTATTAATACTCAAGGCTATATTAGCTTAAGACAAGGTGATTAACTCCCAAAGCCCTGACCATGTATTTATATTGCTTCTTTTCTTTCTTTTTTTTCACAAAATGTAATCGAATTTTCATAAGATCGAATGAGATATATACGTCTTAATTTGAAGTCCATTTTTTTATCATTTTGAAAGAATAATAAATTTATTTGTGCTTTGAAACTGGATGACAACTGAAGTTTTACTCATCGTAAACAAATATAATAAAACAAGTATAACCGTCGCTTTTCTTTTCAATTACATCATCACACCATTAACAATGATAATAAAAACACCCTCATATACGTACACTAATCAAACAGGTTTAAGAAAATAATGATTGTAGCAAAAGCTGAATGGAGAATTATGGCTCAACGAGCCTCGAGACTTGTCATCCTTTAAAACACCATCATGTAACAAGAAGCTTTTGTAAAATCAATGAAAGCAATTGCCTGCTAAGTATCCATATGAAGTTTCATTCACATGCTCAAGCCTCTTTCAGCAAAGCCGAGACTCATAAATGATTATGCGTCCAAGTAAATAATTTCTGCTCGTACAGAGGCTCGCCGGAATCTCAGCAGTTCTTTCATTAGGTCCCATCCTCCTTCAGGCGAAGTAGGTTTAACTGTCATCCTCTCAAGCACTGGGGAATTTGAGAGCACAAAGTCAATGAATTCCAATTCAGATCTAATGCCAGAAATGCCTACTATTTTCACTATTCGCAGGTGGGAAAACATAGAGTTCCAGTGGTCAATGTCCCAAAAATTGGTGAGAACACCGATGCCAGTCTCCTCTGGGCGAGCCTGCATGCAACCAACATATTAGATTGACAGCAAAGATAAAAATATCCAACTCCCAACGGTCCAAGAAAGTGTGGTGAAATAAACCAACCAGCATCTCCAGTTCTTGCAGGTTAGGAGAACTTCTCAAGATGCATAAAGCAGCTAAATTCTCCTCCAAGTCATTGAAATTTATGCGTATAGAAAGATAATTCAGATCAGCAGATGGACGGGGCAACCTACTTGGCACATTGCCAATAGCCAAATACTGGAGCAAACAGAAGACAGAATAAATTAAAATCTTACATAAATATACTAAATTTGGTACATGGAAATTGCCTAAAACACAGAGCAAATTAATTACAAATCGCTTCAAAAGCAAAGGTTAGTGGCATAACAACTCCAAAATTTTTACCTTCAAAAAATAACTCTGAATCTCAAGTCTCCTAATATGAGGAAGATGAACAAAGAACCTGAGCAGTTTACAAGAATTTCCAGCAGCCATGTTTTGATCACTTTTGACATTTACGTACAAACCAATGGAAACCAAATATAAATTGAAGGTGTTCTCAAAATTAACATCATCAAAAGCACCACCAATGTCAAAAAACTGGAGATTTGGTGCATCAATGTTGAGATGGGTGAAACCATCAAAATTCATCAATGTTAACCTCTCAAGCATTGGGCAGCTCGAAATTAAATTTTCAAACACAGCCTGAGCCAGGGTAATGTGCTGTAGATCCAGACTCTTCAAATTCCTGAAGCCTTCAAATGTTGATGGAGGTTTCAGCAAACAGTTAAATAGCTCCAAATGAATCAAATTTTGGCAAGAGAATAAACTTGAAGGAACCTTATATCGCTGCCCCTTCCAAATCTCAAGTATGAATTCTTTGATAGAGCTTCTTGAAACATGGAGAATCCATCTATCAATATCGCTGACACCAACAAGATCTCGATGGGACAGTTTAAACTTGAGTATTGGCCCGTTGTGAAGTAGGAGAACATGATCAACAATGTTGACAAGCTTATTCTTGACAAATGCCTGATCGTGGGAAGAAGTAGAAACACACTGGTTGTCAAACACAAGCTGTGGGATTGTAGCCCATTTGTACCTCCATTTTTCTGACAAAACACTTGTCCTCACTGCATCCCTAATTGGCAACTGTGACAATATTTGGTCTATGACATGTGCGGGTAAGTTGCTGAGTTTATCTAGCTCCGTCTCTGTTTTACCGAGAAGCTTGGGAGGTTCCCTATGTTTCTAAGACATTTAAGGGAGGAAAAAACATGAATCAAATGCATATATATTATTAATTTGGGTCACATATTTTGTCCATGTAAAAAGAGAAAGTGAGAGCTAAAAGAATTTTCAACAATGAAGTTAACCAATTTTGTTTTGCAAGTATCTACCAAAAAACAGAAACAGAAATTATATCATTGTTTCTATAAGCTCGTGCATATCAAGGGAAGCAGAAGCCACAATGGTTCATCATTTTTATTTTTTAAAAAGTTATTGATTGCCAACCAAACGAAACAATCTGTTGACTTTCAAATTACATCTCAACTATCAGAACACAAAGGAAAATATGATCAGGAACCATCCATTGCGTTTTCAAAAACTGAAGCATCCTCAATTCTTCCAATAAAACTGGGCTCAACTTCGGTGTCTATGTTAAAATACTGTAACCAAGAGGTCCCTGGGGTAGAAAACAGCATTCTCTAAGAACACTTAATGTTCTTCTTCAATTAGTTTTCTCAACTCTTAAGAATGACAGTTTTTTAAAATAGCAAAGAATGTTTAATCTTACCACACTTTGTTTTCGTTATGATGCCCCTAATCCCAGTAAAGAAGTCTCTTCAAGATATGATCAAGACAAATTAAAAACCTATCATAAGAACTATCCGATTCTCCAGAATTGAAGCCTTTTCTATTCTCGATGATTTTTCAACCAAAGGAAGCACAAATTGCCTATTTACAAAAAAATCAACACGTAACCAAAATGGGATTACATTGCATGCTTACAGCACAATCAAACTTACCATACTATAGGTGTTTTAACTTTCTGGAAACCTTAGCCAAGGCAACGCACTTTGTTTTTCCGACAAGATTATAAAACCATCACAAGCATGCTTCGCGCCATTGAACAAGGGTAAAAAACCTGATACAGAAAACAGATGAAGAAAATTTGCAGACAACTCTAAAATCATAATCAATTGATCAAACCCAGTACATTGAAGGAAATTTCACAAATAATTCGTGAAAACCGACAGATAAACCTATTGTGATAAAGCAAATAACATGCTAATATTTATTCAAATTTCAAATCGGTAAAACATAATGGACGAAATCAAATATAAAATTAAACAATCTAATCTTACAATTTCTGACTCGGAAAAACAATGGGAACGGTAATCGAAAAACGAAATCATGTTACAAGCGGCGAGTCTGTTTCTTTAACCTAAGTAGGCGAATATAGAAACAGAGAACCCTCGATGGGCTCCACACGGCACATGGGTAAGGAAATTATTGATAAAAATGATATTTAATTATCGAGATGAATCATGTTTAATTTAAGGAAAATTAATAGATGTCAGAACCGGGAATTGGATGGCGCTTGTCAACGTATGATATTTTCAAGTATGAGCATATTTTTTTTATACTATTTTTAAAATTAATTAATATTTTAAAAAAACAATTATTTTTATTTGGAGGAATATACTTCTGAAAAATTAAAATAAATGCACACAATTATTTCTTTTTATTTTTTAAACTTAAAAGTGAAAAAATTCAAAAATATACTTAATCTCTATTTACTGACTTGAATAAGTTTAAAAGTGAACTATTTCTCTTAATTTTTGAATTAGATAAGTTTTTTAAAGTGAAAGAAATGTAATCTCTCTTGAATTTATATACTTCATTCCAAAGTATAAAATATACGCTTTATATTTTTAAGCTGTTACTCTCCATATTCAAACGAAGTAAATTTAATATAAGTGCATGTACTCTCTATTTTGAACTAGATAGATTCGAAAGTAAAGAAATCTACTTATTTTTTACTTTTAAATTTATTTAATTTGAAAGTGAAGAAATATACGAATTTTTATTTTAATTTTTTAGAGAATATTATTGTCAAAACAAAAAATATTTAATTTAATTTAAATTTTGTAATAATAATTAATTTTAAAAATAAAATAAAAAAATGTGATCATCCTTAAAAATATTCCAATTAACTTAAACTAGAAAAATAAATGAGATACAGTAACGTTTATATAATGCACCAATAGTTAATTATGAATTGTTTCTGTTAATAACGTTACCTATAATTAATGAAGATTATTAAACACTAACCATGGTTGTTAATATATCTTACATTATTTTTTATTTGCAAAATTGGAAAGCATCTTTGGATTAAAAAAAATAAAATAAATATTTGACAACTAAATTCAAATTCAATCCTTCCTAGATTTTCCATAATTGAATGAGAAAATAGAGTTGACGTGATGGTAGTAGTCTCCCTTTCTTTGTGAGAGGAAGGTATAATGGAAAAGAAATTTCTTGAAACATCTATAATTTTCATTTTGAATAAGTCAAACCGGTGACCAATGCCAAAAAGGAACGGTTGCATGTGATTCCTACGATGAAACGTGTAATAATCTTACACGGGATGCAAGAGCACGAGGGGTCAATTTTTTTTTTAATATAAACTATTTTAATTGGGGAGAATGTCTTTCATGCATAGAATATATTACCTTACATATATAATTAAAAATTTAAAATTATCAACGTATTATAATTTTTTTTTAAATGAATGTAAGATTATAATACATATATAAAATATGTTATTTTATATGTGATGTTTACGGATATCCTTAATTATTATGATGAGGAAAATGAACTTAAGCACAATTGACATTATCGTGTTATATCTTAAAAATTACAGCTGTCTCAAAAAAAAATATTAATTTAAAATTATGTGAATCTTATTAAAAGTCTATATTATTAAATTATTTTTTTAATTTTAATTTCAAAGTATATCACTATCACTGTCCTTAATAAATAGATAGAATTTTAGTGTCCATCATTAATTTTAACATGCATATGTGTTTATGTGTAGAAGTTGTTATTTTGTTTTATATATGTACGTTAAATATTGCTTGTCGAAGTTGTATGGTCCTTATCAATTTTGATTTCACTTCTTTGCAAGCATGAGCATCTATAGTCAACCTGGTTTAACCTAACTCCTTGAGAAACGCGTAATTGAAATAAATGAGAATCATACATAACATAAGATTTTCGATTGTTTTAACTTAATTTTCCATATAATCCACCTCCAAAAGAACAAATTTTCATATTTGTATATCAAAATAGTTGAAACCTTCATATATAAATATAAAAGTCTATCTGCTTAGCTGTCTGTATGATTATTTCTCTATCCTTCCCTTCCCTTCCCTTCCCTTCCCTTCCTTCTCAAAAAATCTTTGTTCGACTACGACTGTACAATTCAACAAGTGCTAATTTCGTTGAATCAGATCAGACGACAACAGAATGGGAAATTTCATCGGAGTTTGTGCTGCGAAAGGGTGCGTATTAAATTCTGATATTCAAATCGTAGATTAGTGTCTCTAATTTATATAAATATATTGGCTTCACGCTTCCTTGTTAAACATAATTATCATTATTAATTTCCTGTCTTCGTTGATGAACTTGATCTGAAAGTTGCTTTGTTTTCATGATCTTTGAAGTATATTTTGCCGAAGAGGATTCAAGTTGAAGAGAAAATTAATGGATTCCACCATTAACAGCCACGTCCTTACTCAGGAAGGAATACAGACTGTAGAGGTCAATAGTCATTGCGACTTCTCAAGGAACTCCAACCTCTGCATTTGCATTGTCACTTGGAACATGAATGGACAGGTACGTTGATTCAAGCGAACTATAAATCTTCTGTCTTGCACTCTTGCTTTAAACAATATATATAAATTGTGAAATCATCTTTCTATTCCTTTTGGTAATTAACTTTGCTATTAATTAAAACGATTGTTTTAGAAGGTGTCTTATGAAGATTCGGTGGATTTGATTGGAAGAAACCGTGAGTTTGATCTACTGATTGTTGGTTTACAAGAGGTGCCGACAAAAAACATTGCAATATTGCTCCAGAGAGCTCTCGATGAAACTCACCTGTAAGGATCAAAATCTTTTCTTTATCACTCATTTCTTATGTGGTAATCAAACGTCTAATATTTTGTGCAAGAGCAAATGAAGAACCAACTAAACTTCATGGAAATTGTCATATGTAGCCTGGGGAGACAATTGCGTTGCATGCATAGTCTTCCATGAACTTCATCTGTCCCAATGAATTTCACGAAAATTGCTATTTTTGACTTATTACATGGAAATGAATATGATTAGATGGTCGAGATCAGTCAGAAGTCATTTAATTAGCCAATGTTAATAATGTACGCTGATTATTAATGTTGTTTTATTATTTCGACATGAAAAGCCTCTTGGCAAAAGCTATCATGCAATCGCTGCAGTTATATGTGTTTGGGCTGAAGAACTCAGAGATGTACATCGAAGGTACCTGTCTTCTTATTCTTCTTAATAATTTATCTATTCTGCGTGTGTGCTATAGCTTATCTCATCATAGGTGTATTATACGTGTGGATCTGTGTCAAATTATCTCCAAATTTTTTCAAGGTTGAGATGATAGCTTCAATTTATAAATTTTTGGTTGGTTGGGTGGTTGGTTATAGAATTAAAGGTGGATAAGTATTCAGTTGGGGGCTTTGGAGGATTGATCAGGAGAAGGAAAGGAGCCGTGGGAATCCGTATCAGTTACAAAGGAATCAAAATGGAGTATATCTCTTGTCATCTCTCAGGTATATACAATAGTAATTGGAAGCCATAAACCACAACTCAAAATCATCAATTTTATTTTTATATTAATAAATAGGAACAACAAATTAGGATTTAATGATTTTCTTATCTAATCTTTTTTAAATCTTTTGACACATGTCTATGTTTATCTATATAGAGTTAAAATTTATTTTATTATTATATTATTATTTATTAATTATCAATCACACTCACATATATTTACTCATACCAAAGCACTGAATTCGAGTCAGGATGAATACTATTCTTTTTTATATACATACATGTAAAGTAATATGTAAAAAAATAAGTCAGTCATTAGCGTAATATGAAACAATTTAGAAGAGTTTGTCTTACCATGTGAGCAATGCAACGAACCCATCTCGATTATTCCCCTATTAACTATAGAAACAATCATACATGTGGACTTGGCATACTACATAATAAGACCCTATCCAAATTTCCCTGCTGATATGATATGATCTAAACTAAAATCATTGTCTTATTAATTTGCATGCAGCACATGCTCGCAACGTAGAAGAGAGAAATTCTCAGTTCCGGCATATATCCCAGTCTCTTTTCTCCAAAAAGGCAAACCCTTATGCCAGTCCTGCCCATATAACTGTATGGTTAGGAGATCTCAACTACAGACTACAGGGAATCAAAACACACCCGGTTAGAAATATTATTGAGAAAGATCGTCAGAGGGTAACATAAACAATAAATTCATTTATGTCCATTTTTTTAACTGATTCATCACGGTCAATAATCGATGTATCCATTTCAGCTGCTGATTAGTAATGATCAACTCTTACAAGAGGCCGAAAGAGGGCAAATCTTCAATGGATATCGTGAAGGATCACTAACATTCAAACCTACATACAAGTATAATGTTGGAAGTAGCGTCTATGATACAAGTCACAAGGTATTCATTTCTTTCCATAAATACATATATTTATATTCGTATTTATATATTATTTATCTTCCATTCATTTATTTTAAGTTTTTAATTATTTTCTTGATTGATCCATTAGGTACGAGTTCCATCTTGGACAGACAGGATTTTGTTCAAGATAGAAGACCCTGACAAAATGAATGTGACTTTACATAGTTATGAATCCATTGATGATATTTACAGTTCTGATCACAAGCCAGTGAAAGCTCACCTCTGCTTGACAATTAACAAACAGTCTTCATCAAGTTCAACTACCCCAGCGAGATAATATCATTATCATCCTTTATCCGGATTTAATTAAAAAAATGAAAAAGGGTAAACACCCTACATACCCACACCATCTCTATCTCTTAATGTCACATAATTCTGTGAGTAATTAATTTTCACCAAATAACATAAATACTACACCAATTTTTTCCATAGGCAATCCGGAGTTGGTGGCAAGAGAATGTAAATAATAGTTGATAATGATATTTGCTTTTAACTATTCGTACATTTCGTTTCCAATGTATATTTGATTGATTCATTTTTGCTGCCTCTCCTATTAGTGGAGATACACTTTTAAAGAGATTGAAGTAGCTCCACCTAAGCTATCCTTGTTGACATTTGACTGGTTCAAAGTCACTTGTTTGTAATTATAGCATTTTTAGACCAACACACGTGACCAAATAATGAGTAATAGGATGATTGACTGGCCGACTGTGGAATAGCTCGGACTGATGAGATTCCTTTGACGTGCTTTTATTTATCCAACTTTCGAAACTTGAATTTAAAAACTAATAAATCATCGTCCAAATCCAATTCCAGTGAATTATTTTAAACTGTCAATGATTTTTTTCTCATCTTTATCTCTTAATTTATATCATTTTTAATTGTACCCTCGCATTAGTAATTAATTAAACATTAAGAAGAATAAATACTGTAATTTAGCAAGCTCTGCATGCTTCTCAACGTGATTTTACGTAAAACTCTAATGCCAAATGTCAACAAAACATAACGACAACATTTGTTTAATAACGAGGAATATGGAAATAATTTCTTAATCAGAGAAAAAGCCTCATTAAGATTTTCTTTTTACTAAAGCAGATAATATTTTTCATCCCAAATTTTATGTTTTTTTTTTTCCGATCGCGAGCAGCGCTGGATCGAGCTTTTGAATCTATTTTTGGTACACTCACTTTAAACTTCCCACGTCAAGTCGTTTCATCTGACTATAGGTGAAGCCAGGTCCGCTAGTATTACTACTGTAACTAATCTAAAAGGAATAAAAAAGGGAAAGAAAACCGAAAAATCACTTTAGTCTTTCGCTACGCTTCTTCAAAGATCCTATTTTGGGTCATCTTGTTCAAGAATTATAGAGGGCCCCATATGCCTTTCAAATTTTGTGGGAATTTAGTCAAAATTCCAATGGGGTTTCGATAATTCTTGGTTAATCGCTTTTGGGTTTGAAACTAGAATATCAATTTTGTTTTCCTACTTATATGTCTTATTTAAATTTGCCTTTGAATTTGCTTACAATTCAATCGATTGCACCTCCATTCTTGGTGTTTGCGTATTTGGCTTACCATTTCTTGTCAGCAATTTTTTTCATTTATTTAATCCGAATATTTTGGGTTGGTCTGATAATTTCTCGATTTTGGGTAAAGTGCGTCTCTCATCTTCTCCGTTTCTAAGCTTCAATATATATATTTTTTCCAAATATAATATCGCAAAAGAGAGGTAGAAAGGGTGATCGTGAAAAATAAGAACATTTTTCTCAACGAGTCTGTAAATTGGGTTGGATCTCTTTCTGATATGTGCGTCTTCTTCTTCTACCATTGGTGCTGAAAGTTCTTTATTTTTCAGAGGTGAGTCATTTTTCCACTATTTGGATTGTTAATGCCTTTTCTCTTTAGAACCTGTAACAAAACATTACATGTCATGAATTTGTTGAGCATAATGACCTGGAAATGATTACTTTTATCTC
This sequence comes from Trichilia hirta, assembly GCA_035221805.1. Classification (NCBI taxonomy): domain Eukaryota; kingdom Viridiplantae; phylum Streptophyta; class Magnoliopsida; order Sapindales; family Meliaceae; genus Trichilia; species Trichilia hirta. The sequence continues at coordinate 3,933,075 of JAWDEX010000003.1, read as the reverse complement.
TCCATCTCTTATATAATCTTGAACTGGAGAGAACTTTTGAAGTTTTAATGTTCTGCATTTCATTTCTAGCTAAAACATTTTGGGTAACACAATGTCTGGTGCTCGATACGATCTGCAACTTGTTATAATTTTTTTTATTCTTATTGATGAGGATTGTTGTGTGTATGGGTATCCCAATAATGGAATTGATATTTAGTGCATTTTATGAATGTGTAATTTAGATTGCTAACGTAGGGAAACTATGCTCCAGTTATGATAGTTCTAATTATATTTTATTATTTAGCTTGATTATTTTAAATTAAATTTGACGTTTGTTTCATAAATATGGCTTTGTCTCGATTGACTAGCTGAGTTTTTTTTTTTTTGTTCCTCATCAGTTTCTTCTTCATTTGTTATGTTGCTGAAATTTCAATTCATCCATGTGAGTGTTGAAATGGAAAATACTTGCAAGTCTCTGTTACCTTTTTTTCTCTTTAATTATATTCTTTTACGATCCCCATACTTTCAAAAAATTGATTTTCCCATATTTGTCATGCATTTTGTTCTTATTTCTGTTATTTATTTATTTATTTTGCTTCTTTCGATTTCATTGACTGCTTTATGTTCAGGCGAAGCCTTCATTGACTATAAGCGGATGACATTATGCATTATGGGTTGGCTACACAAAATATTTAAAGGCTCCAGTCACAGAATTTCAGAAGGGTATTCTCGTGGAGATTATGGAGCGGATCAAAATTGCCATGCTCCTTCAACTTCAGGGGTAATTATATGCATTCCTTCTTTTTCACACTTTCTTAGTTTTTCGGTCTGAACTGGATACTGATAATCTGTTATGCTCTTTTCTGACATTTATTTTCGGAAATCTTGAATATAGGATGTTTGGTCAGAGCAAGAGAATGAAGATATTGAGCATGCTATTGCACTACCCCTCTTAGAAGATAATCAAAATGGGGAAAATGTGATTGGTAAGATGCTGCGGACGTACTCATTCATTCAAAAGTTTAGTCATTTATGCAAACCTGTGTTCATGTAGATGGTCTTTGGTAAATATAGTAATTGCCTTGTCAGTTCCAAAAACATTCCTATAACTTTTCTGAATGACAGTTCTCTCTGTAGTAAGATGCGCCATTTTTTACTTTTCACAGGGTTACTTGATTTTGAATATTAAGATAAGATGCGCCATTTTTTACTTTTCACGGGGTTACTTGAATTTGAATATTAAGATAGGATTGAATTTCAGGTGCTTAGAAAACTTTACAAGAAAGACGTTATAACTGTGTTCCAGCTTTGCCTGGTTAAAATTTGTTGAGCCTAATCTGTGACACATGGCATTGTAAAGATGAAATATATTTGTGCAAATTCTCTTTTCTAATTTTCTTTAAAGTTTCAGTCATCTCTCGTGTTTTCTTCTGTCTAATAAATGTCTGTTCAAAAGTTTCTAATTAAAACATTTGATTTACCAAGTTTCTCAATATTCTGAATAGATAGGGAATCTCAAGTGGAAGAATATGAACAACTTGCTAGAGCTATACAAGAAAGCTTAAACTTTGAATCTCTTCTTGGAAAAGGAAATGGACATACATATCAACATATTCCTGTTGTCCACTATCCAGGGGGGTACAGTTATGTACGAGCTATATGGTCAATTACGGTGGCTCATTTTGATGCCAGTTTCTCTGAAATACCTTGGTTGTGCACTTTTACTCAAGTATTTTCCTACAAGGGGCATTTATAGATGATTGAAATGTATTTTTGGGGATACGCTAAAAGTATTGACTCTATACATGAGTAGATTCTAATTTGAGTCTTGAATCTTAGGCTTAAGATTGTGAAGAACTTTGTTCAAGGCCCTTTATTTGCTGAAAAGTATGTATGTTTTAGGATAATGCAGTGCTTTTCTCAGCATTAACCATGCTTGACTTGAAAACCGTGTTGCCATGTCATAAATTTGCTTGTGGAACTTCATTTTTTTTTTTCAATTTGATTGCTGTCTCCTTCAGGCACTAGACATATACAGGAAACATAACTTTTTTTTAAACTGATACAAGAAACATAATTAAACTGTATCTTTTTTGTGTAGGATCTGCGCTGGCTGCAATACTGAGATTGGTTGCGGACAATTTCTAAATTGCCTTGATGCATTTTGGCATTCCCAATGCTTCTGTTGCCATGCTTGTCAGCTACCAATTTCCGATATTGAGGTGAATGTACAATATTTGTTTTGTTTTTCGGTGTTTCTGCTGTTTTATATGAATTTTTTTTGGTAGTTTTATTGTTCTGGGCGATGTTTTACCGTCTAACTTTACCTGCATTCCTTCTCCTGCAGTTCTCTATGTCCAAGAATTACCCTTTTCATAAATCTTGCTACAAGGAGCAGTACCATCCAAAATGTGATGTTTGCAAGCATTTTGTAAGTTTGTCTGTCTTGACAATGCATTCTGTTTATTCTAGTACTATATCTAAGTTGTTTTCTTTACGCACGAATGGCCAAGGCAAGAACAAATATACACACCACTTACCTACAAGTAAAATCCAAGTGCTTAGTCGATAGGACCTGCCTCGACCCCTCCTCGGAGTCTGGGACGAATCTTACAAAGTAAACTAGGAACTTCATGTCCTCATTCAAATTTCATAATCCTCCTCACATAACATCATGTCTAGAAATAAACGCGTTTGGTCTCAGGCCTTCATTATTTTCGCAAAATGAGGCTACGTGCCTCCTTATACACACATTCGTATGCATCAGTACACACACACACACACACACACACACACACACACACTTAATAACACTATGCTTATATGAAAATTAAATGCAACAAAACAAAATACATTCAGTATGCATATAGTAAATCCAACATCTGTAACAAAACTTTCAACTGCACGAATCTTGTGTAAAAAAGAAAAAATAAAAGAAAAATAGTAGCTTTATGAGTGGATTCAAGTTAAGAGAAATATATTCTTTCAAATATCATAATTTTAAAGAACTCAATTATAATAATTTTTCAAGCAATATGTTTGTCTGATGCACAAGCACATATATAATAACACTATTTAGTACTTGGAAAAATCACTGACAACAGCATATCATCGTTCGAGGAATACATGGAAAAATCTCAACATATCTGGCAGCCTTTCATCATTATCCAGATATTTTAAATGCTCATGCCTTTAGAGGACAAAACGTCTCGACAGACGACCCAAAGCTCATCTGTAAATGAGCCCCAGAGATCGTAATAACATCATTGGAGGAAACGGGTACTTTTATGGTGGTCTGATCACATCACAAACACTTTTATCCTCATCAAATACTACTTCCGTAATAAATATAACTTTTCATGCAACACATTGCTTCAATCAACTCATGTATCAAGTATACAATAATATTTTTTTGAAAATATTTGTACATGATAATAATCACAATCACATGTAATTAATTCATTTATGAAAAATATTTTGCTTATCAAACAAGTATAAAAATATTTACTCACGGTCCCACAACTCAATTCTAGATGTCTTTAAAGCTCTGTAGGTCTCCTCTACCTGCATAGGATTTAAAAATATGAACTACTAAAATTGATTCAAAAACTGATATGGATTGCAAAAGCAAAAGGACAACTGTTCTGACTTCATAAATAAATAATCTACAAAATTATCGGATATGAATTTAACTACTTAAATACTATTTCCATCAAAGTTTTACTTTTCCCTTTTCTTTCTTCTCTTTTATTTTCTTTCTTTCCTCGGTTTTCTTCTCTTTTTCTTTTCTCTCGTCTTTTGTTTCTGTCTTGATTTCCTTTCAAATTTCTTGAATTCAACACACGTACACACACACACTTATACGCGTAGGTTGGCCACCAACTTAAATGATGGTACTCGTATAAATGCCAAATTAATCATTACACTTTCCAACAAATTTCATTCTTTTTTTTTTCTCTTGCATTATATCATGACATGTATCCTGCTAGCCAAAAAAAAGAAATATTAATTATTACATCAGCTTTGTAGAACATCTGATATATAAGCTTCTTTGAATGCCAAATTACAGGCACTTGTTTATAAGTGGCATCATATTGTTAAGGAATAATGATGGTTTTTGACCTCATAAAACAATAACTGGTTATTAACACACAAGGTTTCTTGCTGGATTTACCCCTTTTTGGAGATATTAAATTTGAGACATTAGATTTAATTGTGTTTGCCTTTTGGACATGCAACTCATCGTCATTTGGTGTGTGGGGGTCAATTTTGACATATTCCTACGAATTCCAGCGGTCTTATTGAATATAGGGCACCCCCCTTTTGGGTTCAGAAATACTGTCCTTCTCATGAACATGATGGTACTCCACGGTGCTGCAGCTGCGAGCGAATGGAGGTCAGTCTAGTGAAATATTCGTGTCTTTATTGAACAGAACTTCTTTACTCATTGCAAAGGAGACATCAGTGACGTTTATTTTCTGACACAAATTCCTTGGAGTGGTGCATCTGCACATAATATGCAGCCACAAGACACAGCATATGTTACACTTGATGATGGACGGAAGCTCTGTCTAGAGTGTCTGGACTCTGCAATCATGGATACCAATGGATGCCAGCCCCTTTATCTTGATATACAAGAACTTTATGAAGCTTTAAATATGAAACTAGAGCAGCAAGTTCCACTACTCTTGGTTGAAAGACAAGCACTGAATGAAGCCAGAGAAGGAGAAAAGAACGTAAGGAGAAAGAATTTAAAATCATCTCCTCATATGAGCTATGATATGTACTACAATTTCTTAGTAATGATTGACATATCATACATTATTGATACAACATGTGTTCACTCACATCTTATGCCTGTTTTGGATGCTTTATAATAGGCCATACTTATTGATCTATAAAAGCTATAAAATTTAGTGATTACTTAATAGTTCTCCATTTCATACAAAACCAACACAATTTGAATAAGTAGATACAGTGAACTCAGACAAATGAACATGAAAGACATGTCCCTGCTTGTAAATTCTGGTTAATTGTCATGGGAAACAATTTGTGGCAAAGAACAACCTGTCTCTCTTTATGTTTTGTTGTAGATAATTTACTTTGCTGGCAAGTTTCATCTGTCTCAAGTCTTACAATTGGTTTCTGTTATATTGTTATCTTGGCCAGGGGTACTATCACATGCCAGAAACCAGAGGACTCTGCCTTTCTGAGGAACAGACTGTCACAACTGTAAGAACTTTCAAAAAATTCCTTTCTTTCATCAATGGGTTGTGGAGTTTTATATTGCAGATTGTTATTAACCAGAAATTTATTTGACACTGAAACTGAAAATCTGCAGATTTTAAGGCAGCCAAGGTTTGGGACAGGAAACCGAGCCATTGATATGATAACGGAGCCCTACAAATTGACACGACGATGTGATGTCACTGCAATTCTCGTTCTATACGGCCTTCCAAGGTATTGCAATTTACCTCACCTGGCTTAATGTTTGTACTACAAGGCAGGTGACTTTACAATGTTCAAGAAGAAGCACATAATTAGAACTGTTTAAAAATATCATGAGCAGACAATATAATGCTAATCTACTATAAAAAGGCTACGAAAGGGGAAAAAAAATAACATTAAGAAAAGCAATACCCAGAGTATTCAAGGAGTTTTGCATGCATGTAAATGTAGCACGTATAAAATTGCTTAATCTCCTGAGACGGTGGAAAAATGAGTTTAGCTCAGAGGGATTGGCTGTATCAAAGGAAATATCGAAACCCTGGTTTGAACTTAAATTTTACTCACAATTTGAAGTGGCTTACTCGATTTTTCTTGATTTTGATGTTGTGAAGTTGGGAAAAGACAGTTATGATGGCAATAATATTTCGTACAAGGGAGACAATGAGAAATTAATTTCTCTAGTCACTAAATTTTATGACCTAGAAAAATAGAAAGCATCTTTTGAAGCAGCCTCTTCAGACGCATATTTTTCTTTTCTCTTTCCATTTAATTTGTGTGTATTTCGTATCATATATTGTGGTAGAAGATGCTTATTTTTACATCACTGTATTAGTTTTGCGATTTGTTGATAAAAAATATTTGTATTGCAATTGTTGCTATTGGTTGAATGTTTGATGTTCAATTGAATAACTGCTTCCACAGGTTACTTACTGGGTCAATCCTTGCTCATGAGATGATGCATGGTTGGATGCGGATTCAAGGTACCTTTTAGAAATGATCCCCTTCTAATATTTTTTGTGATTTTGTTTCATATGCTTAATCAGATGTCCAATAAAAATCTTTTGTTTTTCTGGAGACACTGACATATATGTTGTTTCTTTGGAAGGTTACCGAACTCTCAGCCCAGATGTTGAAGAAGGTATTTGTCGGGTTATAGCACACTTGTGGTTAACTGCCGAGCTCAGCTCTGCCAGTATTGCCGCATCCATGCCATCGTCATCTGCCTCTAGAAACTCTAAGAAGGCGAGAAGACCTAAATTTGAGAGAAAACTCGGGGTGTTTTTTAAACACCAGATTGAATCAGATACTTCACCAGTGTATGGAGATGGATTCAGAGCTGGACAACTAGAAGTAGAAAAATATGGCCTTCCAAGGACTCTGGAACATATCCGCCAGACTGGTGGATTTCCTTACTCTGAACTCTTGTAATGGAGTTAAAAAGCTTGGCCTTCGTATTAGAACGTAAGGCCCAGGCAAGTAGAAAACAGATGATCTTTGTAACCTGTGGCCGTGTTGCCATTAGGTGCTTGATCTTGATTGGCCCAATTGAATTACAAAATGCATGAATTCCGAAAGTGTAATTATATTTTTAAAGCTCATTTACTGCATGCATTTCTACTAATATTGGGCATGTTTGAGAATTGCTGTGAGCTACGGTCATGGGGGATGGAATCTAAAAATGTTAACTAGTAATTAAAAAAATAGTAGATTTTATTAAAACTTAATATTATTAAATATATATATTTTTTAATAATATCTTTTAAAATAATAAAATATTAATAAATGAATGTTGGATAAATAAATAAATTTATTTAAATAATAAAAATTTTCAGTCCTATATTGGGTTACTTTAAAGGCTGAACATAATAATTTTGTAAAATTTTCTTTAAGGTCTAATAAATATATATAAATTAATAATCAATTAAATACATTTAAAAAATATTTTTATAAAATATAAATTAATTTTTGAGTTTTTAAGCTTGTAAATATAATATCCATTAAAATTTTGTGCATGTATATGTCAACATTTTTGTTTTTATATAAACATATATTAACTTTTAATTCTTTTTAAATTAACAAAGATTTATTTATTAATAAATAATTTATTTATCAATTAATTAATAACCTCTTTAAAATGATAATATTTGTTAGTCACAACAATATTATTCATAAAAGATTTTACTATGAGTTGAAACCAATAATATCAAAACTGCTCTCAGTTATTTTATTTTATTTTAGAGCATATGTGAATTAAAAACAGACCACTTAAATCTCAAATCTCAGACATACGTGAACATCATACTTAAATGGTTACAGTAAGTAAAATATAAGTTAGATAACCATTAAAAATAGAAAAGGGTAGCTATTCATAAAATTTTATAACCTATTTTTCACGTAAATAGACTATAGTCTATTACTCCATTTTAATACTTAAATCTACTTAAATTTTTCATAAAATTTTATAAAATAAGTGAATTATAAGTTGGATAACTATTAAAAATAGAAAAGGGTAGCTATTTATAAAATTTTCGTAAAATTTTATAACTTATTTTCACGTAAAATAGACTACAGTATATTACTCCATTTTAAAATGTCTAAAGGGTATGGAATTACGTACTTAAGGACTGGCCATCATTTGATGAAATTCGTTGAAATCAAGCACTCCATTACCATCAAGATCTAATACTCGGATCACGGCTACACACTCTTCATATGTTCTCACATCTGCTAGACGATTAAACATTTGTTGCAATCCTCTGGGAGTGATGCATCCTGAACCTTTGTCAACTTCATTATTCTCAAAAGCCCTTCGAAGATCATCATCCACATCATTGCTTCCTTCCATCAATTTCATAAACTCTCCGAATTCCAACAAGGTGTAACCATCGGCATCGAAATCTTTAATAACCTTTTGAACTTCAACTTGTGACATGGATTCGCCTATAGAAATGAAGTTTGATCGAAGTTCGTCGTTTGAAATCTTACCATCTCCAGCACTATCAAAGCGACGAAATACTAGTTGAAGCTGCTCTATTTTTGTGTTATTTTTGGTGCAATGATAAGAGATGATGATGGGATAGAAGATTTGGCTGTTGAACAAAGACTAGGGAAGCCTAATTAGCTTCAAACACTTGTTGGAAAACCATTTGGAGGGCTCGGAAACACTAACAGTTTCCATGCTTGAAATGATGAAACGATGGTTATTCCATTCCATCTACATTCTGCAACAAGTTATATACACTCTATATGTAGGGGAAAGAAGAAATTGCTTGACCTATAAGGGCCAGTAATCACTTGAAGGTACAATGAAGCTTCTTGGCGTTTTTTTTTTTTTTTTACTTTTTTTTTTCACCTAAAGTGGATCACTTTTTGTAGAAAGTGAATTTATTTAACAGAGAGATCTCCGGGGGCATATGAATGGAGAGTGACTGGATCATTGAGTTTATTTACTTGATTTACATGGTGGTGTACATGATTCTGATATTTTCGCACCTTTTGCAAGAAGTCTAGGGACGACAGCTGCATGAAGCTCTTCTTTTTATGTGCACCACTTAACAATTCACACCACTTAAACTGAATGAATGATCAAAGGTGAAAGACCCCCTAAGAAAAGGTTAAAGGAATGATTTTCATTATGTTAGACAATTGACAGTTTGTAATCAACAAATTAATATCATCAGAATGACTCTTTGAAAGTTTAAAATACTGTCCAGCCATAAAAAATCACGTGAACATTTGACCTCCTGACAGAGACAAAATTAGAGACAATCACTCAAAGCAAGCAAAATTCTAGTGTTGTGACGACTAGAATATATCAAAAAGGAGGAAAAAGATGAAATAGGGTTAAATGTTTCTACGACTCGTTGGGCTATAGATTGCCCACCGGTGCACCATTTCTATTTCTCAAATACCCACTCTAGTGCAGCAAAAATATCTGTAGCTTGTCAATCGGCATATGGGTGGAGTGTATTAAGGCATTAAAGCGTATCAATGAAAAGACCACTGAAGGACCCGCAGCCTGCATTTATAAAGTTCACTTGTAATCCGAACTCAATTGGCCCATAATAACAAGAATAAGGGAACTTACTGTACGGTCATAACTAGTACGATCCCAAAGTAGCAAACATCGAATGGATTCTGTTACAAAAGCCAGGACTCCGGAGGAGCAGCCTTTCGGTTAACTCAAACTACTCACCTTAGAAAAATGCAAGCTTTGATTCATAACTGATGGATTTTGACTCTATGTTTCGGTTTCTTCATCAACAAAATCAGAATTGTTTCTCCTCCAATGCCAAGGTACTCTCCGATCTTCACTCCTCACTTTCTTCTTTCTCCATTCCGCCAACGCAAATTCCTGCTCTTGACTCGTTCCCTCCGTTGGAAACCTCGCCACGAATACAAGCTTACTCGACCAGAATTGCTAGACCGCATCACCCGACTCCTTGTTCTCGGCCGTTACGATGCCATCAACAACCTATCGTTTCATTTTTCTGATGATCTCCTTGATTCAATTCTACAAAAATTAAGATTAAACCCTAACGCTTCCTTAGGTTTTTTTAGATTAGCTTTGAAGCAGCAAAATTTCAGACCAAACATCAAGTCTTATTGCAAGATTGTTCACATTTTATCACGTGCTCGAATGTATGATGAAACCAGAGCCCATTTATTCGAATTAGTTGGTTTATGTAAGAACAATTGTGCAGGGTTTTTAATTTGGGATGAGCTAGTTAGGGTTTATAAGGAATTTAAATTTTCACCCACGGTTTTTGATATGATATTGAAAATTTATGCTCAGACAGGCAAGCTAAAGAATGCATTACATGTGTTTGATAACATGGGAAAATGTGGTTGCCTCCCGAGTTTGAGGTCATGTAATTGTTTGTTAAGTAATTTGGTTAAAAATAGTGAAACTAATGTTGCATTACTGGTTTACGAGCAAATGATTAGGATTGGGATTGTGCCTGACTTTTTTACGTGTTCAATTATTGTTAATGCCTATTGTAAAGGGAAGAAAGTGGAAAAGGCCATCGAGTTTGTGAAAGAAATGGAGAATTTAGGGTTTGAAATGAATGTGGTGATTTATAATACTTTGATTGATGGGTACGTCAGTTTGGGAGATATTAAAGGTGCAGAAAGGATGTTAAAATGCATGTGTGACAAGGGAATTTCAAGAAATGCAATTACATATACCTCATTGCTTAAGGGTTATTGCAAACAATTTAAGATGGAGGAAGCTGAGAAGATACTTCAAAGGATGGAGGAGGAACAGGATGTGATTGTTGATGAATATGCTTATGGGGTGTTGATCGATGGCTATTGCAAAGTTGGTAAAGTAGATGAAGCTATTAGGGTTCGCAATGAGATGTTAAAGACAGAATTGAAGGTAAACTTGCTTATCTGTAACTCATTAATTAATGGCTATTGTAAACTTGGTCAAGTTGGTGAAGCAAAGCAAGTATTAAGGCGTCTGGGAGATTGGAACTTAAGACCTGATTCATTTAGTTATAATACGCTTGTGGATGGATACTGTAGAGAAAACGATATGAGGGAAGCCTTCAAGCTTTGTGATGAGATGCTTTGTCAGGGCATTGAACCAACTGATGTCACTTATAATACGCTTCTTAAAGGTTTGTGTCATGTGGGTGCTTTTGATGATGCTCTGCACCTTTGGCGTATGATGTTGAAAAGGGGCGTGCATCCTAATGTGGTGGGATATTGTACCCTGCTTGATATTTTTTTCAGGATGAGGGATTTTGATCGGGCTTTAAGATTGTGGAACGATATATTGGCCAGGGGTTTTACCAAAAACACAATTGCTTTCAATACAATGATCAATGGATTGTGCAAGATGGGAGAAATAACTGAAGCACAGAAGATTTTTGACAAGATGATATGGTTGGGTTGTTTGCCTGACAGTATAACATACAGAACCTTGAGTGATGGTTATTGTAAAGTTGGAAACATTGAAGAAGCTTTCAAGGTTAAGGATGTGATGGTAAGGGAAGGATTTTTTCCTTCCATTGAAATGTATAATTCTCTTATTAGTGGAGCTTTTAAGTCTAGGAAATTAAGTATTGTGGGGGATCTTCTTGCTGAAATGCAGACTATGGGGTTATACCCTAGTATTGTAACTTACGGAGTCCTCATTAGTGGTTGGTGTGATGTAGGGATGTTGGATAAAGCTTTCAATGCATATTTTGAGATGACTGAAAAGGGTTTTGCCCCCAATATAATTATTTGCAGCAAAATTGTCAGCTCGCTGTATAGGGCTGCTAGGATTGATGAAGCAAACATGCTTTTGCAGAAGATGGTGGATTTTGATTTTGTTCCAGATCTCAAATATCTGGATACCAAAATTATTGGTTTGGACGCCCAGAAAGTTGCCATGTCCCTTGATGAAAGGGCTAAAAGTTTCTGTGTACCCAATCATGTGGTATACAATATAGCTATTACCGGGCTTTGCAAGTCTGGTAAGGTTGATGATGCGAGAAGAGTTTTATCATTGTTGTTGTTTACAGGTTTTAGTCCAGACAATTTTACGTACTGTACCTTGATCCATGGCTATGCAGCTGTTGGTGAGGTCAATGAAGCTTTCAAGTTGCGGGATGAAATGCTGAAAAGAAATCTCGTCCCAAACATTGCCACATACAATGCTCTAATAAATGGTTTGTGTAAGTCTGGAAGATTAGATCGGGCACAGAGGCTTTTCCACAAACTTCTTCCAAAAGGGTTAACCCCTAATGTCATTACTTATAATATATTGATTGATGGATACTGTAAAACTGGTAATACCCGACAAGCCTTTAGTTTTATGTGCAAAATGATGAAAGAAGGGATTGCTCCTTCTGTTATTACCTACTCTAATTTGATGAAGGCCCTTTGTGAGCAAGGAGATAGAGAGGAATCTATGAAGCTGTTAGATCAAATAAGTAAGTCAAGTTTGGATCAAAATCTTGTCATGCACTCAAAGTTGGTGCGGGGCTATGTTAAATGTGGAAATGTAATGAAGATCTCCAAGCTTCATAATGCGATGCATCTCACGCGTTTACCTTCTGGAGTTATCTTTGATGAACAAATGAAGTTAACAGAGTCCTGCAATCTTCATGGTACATGTGGCGTTTCTGAAGCTACGTGTTAATGAATGGTCAGGGAGGTGAGAAGTTTGACCATTGCCTTCGAAGTTTGGGAGGACCACGTGCTTTTCAATTGATCATCAGAAACCCTGGTAATTTGCATCGGGAACACTGATATGTCTGCTTCTTCTTTGGAAGATTGGCAAGTTAAAATGGTTCCCACAGTGCAGGATCTAACTAGCTGCTGACATTTTCAGTAATTTAACTGCTATCTATCTCAGGAACCAGACAGTCTGGAGGGCCTCTTGACCTTTTTTCTTAAAATAATGGACTGCAAGTTTGAATTAGTTTTTGGCTTGAACTACTGGTGCTCTGGTTCCTTTGCTAAGGTATAAACTGACTTTATCCTTTATCGTTAAATATTCTCCTTTCATAAGTAGCAATTTCTTTGTGTAAAGTACGTGCATCTGGTTTTATTTGGAGAAAATTTGTGCAGCGAGAGCACCGATTTTCTGAAATGTAATAAATTTATGATTGATGGGAATCAGGAATTTTCAAAAGGGGAAGCTTCTAAGAGTACTTCATTTAGATCTACCAATTTGATTATGGATGAGAGCTGTGCAAGCTCACATGGGGGAGTTTGGTATGCATTATGGTTTTACTCTTTACCTTCAGTTTAGACTTTGACCAATTTGGAAATTTAGATTTTCGACAAAATGGAATTGCTTGTATTCATATGTAATGTTGTTTCTTATGTTCTAATATGTTGGTCGTACTGAAAATTTAAAGCCTGAGTAATAAGTGCATCCTAATAAGAGAAGAAATCCACAGCTATTACAAGTCAATCTTGGACAATTATATGACGGCCTTGATTTCTCTCATCCATTCCATTTTTACACTCTTTTTGTTAAAAATAGGATCCCATGCTTGACAAACCACTCTGCCAGCTGAGAAAAGCAACTTATCATAACCCATAAGTTTTTGTAATGAGTTGTATTAGGTTGTCAAATCCACTCTTGGTGGTTCCCTTCATCACATACCTTTTAAAGTTCTGGCAAATAGTGGCAATGTAGTGTGAACTTCACAATGGACATGAGGGAGATAAAGCACCTTACATTGTGCTTGTTAACTAATAAGTGTACAGAATTGGGCTTTTGACTGGTGCAATTGTTATTCTAGTAGCAAGCCATATTTTGACTGTATAACCATCCATCATTGTAACTTTAGACCTACTCACATCTACGTAAGCCAGCTCCTATATTTCTTGGTTACTATCCTTTTGATCGGACACCATTAGTATGATGATAATAGGAGCAAAAGAAAAATAAGATGTGCGTTTGGGGTATAAGTCAAGCATGATTTGTGATTATGGCATTGCTAATTTTTCCCTTCATTGAAATGTCACACTCTTGTCCCAGGTTCTTCTTGAACTGCTACAAGCTTCCTATCACACTTCATCACGAACAAATCATTCAACCTATGAACTGGCATTCGGGTGTTGATCAACTTTCCAGTGCAGTAGGGTAGTTCAAGAATATGTCTTTTGCTTGTGATCTCACATCTCCCTGGAAGCAGGCTCATTCATTGTTAAGATGGGCATTGAAAGAGAATGTACCTTTGCCAATAACTGAAATTTATACTCGGGGAATTTTGAAGAAATGAGTAATGGTTTTGACAGATTCTGAGTATAATGAGAGAAGAGGATGTTTTCTGTTTTCCTTCTGTGTAAGATTGGCTGAATTTATACAGACCTTTCCGATTCCTTGAACAGTCGATGGGAATGAAAATGAACACTTTTTTGTGTATTTTTATTTGGAAGGAGATCCTTTAGTACAGCTGTTGAAAATTTCTGGACATTGTTATTGATTCAGTTAAATAAGAGACAGCTAAATCTGTGTATAGGGTCTATTTTTGGAAACTCAACTCAATCTCTGTCCGTGGATCTTTTTTTATTTGTTGTTGAAAATTTCTTCAATGGATCTTGGAATATGTAAGCATTATCTGTCCGTATTACTATACTCAGAGAAGAGGAAACGAGTTAGTATATGGCATCATGCGACTTCTCTTTATTACAATCGAATGATACATGGAAGTAACTTATCCTTGCATATATGTATCTGAATCAACTGAAGCGATTTGTTTTTAAATGAACTACAACTACAGAGTCATCTGTGTTATAAGAATATACTCTCTACCAATATTGAAGCAATCTTTCTTTCAAATTGTAACATAACAGCATGACTTCAAATTGTATCATTACCAAGCAAGCCATCCTTATCAGAGTCATAGACATACGACTTAAAAGCTAGCCTAATTCTTTATTTGATTGAGGTAAGATAGTCTAATTCTTTTGGAAAATGAGTATTCATCCGTCAGGTAAGTTTGTAATTATTTTCGTTGGAAGAAAAGGGTAAGGAGTTTAGATGCATATGAAACTCAAAATGAAGGGTGAAAAAATGTCTTAGATAAGATACTTACAGAATAAGCTCCAGTCTTTCGACTACACGTGAAAATGATACGGTGAAAGATGTTTCTCATCTGAATCTTACAAAAACAACCCCTTAATTTATTACAACAAATAAAAAATATGTATAATTACTTGGAATTCCAGGAACCCTTCACGTGAAATAAGAAAATTAAAGACGCAGTTTGGAGTAGCTTTCAAACAAGCGAAAGAAGACCTTGAAAAGACTGGTTGATGTTTTCAGGAAAATTAACATACACTTGGACTATTGAATTAATTGTAGCCAATAGCCATTGCTATATATACTTGATTGCAGCTTGCATGTCATCCTATGTACGTAATCAAGCAATTTTAAAATGTAACCTACAGTTTAGTCTGTCATTTCTATTTAACAACCTTCTTTTGACATCTTTATAGAGAAATCAAATGACAGGTTATATGATTTGATCGGAGGTTTTATGGACTGAAAGTAGTACCCATTTGATTTGGATCGTTGACTGTATAATATACTAATGCTTCATTTATTTTCATTCAGTGAACTTCGTTGTTAAAAAAATAGGGGAGCCTTTTGATAGATAGAAAAATAAGAGTTCATAATTGAGAGCTTATTCTTTTGAGAAGGTAGAATGTGTACGAGATGATGCTACTTTATGCCTAAATTTTCTTCTTATATATTTTACTTTTATTGTTGATATAAGGACAGTATAAACTAATATCTAACTTTGGACAATGAACTTTAAAGAACTACCTAAAATTAAAAAAAAAAAATAAGAGTGAAATCGAATTATCAGTTTATAAATACTAACGTTCAAGTTAGTGAATCATCAAAAATTGAAAGTTAGTGAATCATCAAAAATTGAGTTAAAGAGAGATAATAAAACAAGAGTATTAAGTTATTTACTGACATGGTTGAATTTAGGAATATTTATAATAGGGTTTAACTATCGCTAGTTTGAATCTCGTTTTTCTCTTGAAAGATTAGAAAAAAAAAAGAGTCCCTAATTCATGTATCGATTTTACTATTTATAAAATTTTTGTACATATTAACATTGGAGAACGAGAACTTGATTAGGCAGAATAAGGCATGATCATCTGACAGGTCCTTTCACTACTTTTTTATGTCGAATTAGGATAGTAAAATAAATACTTGTCATTTGTAGGACAAGATGTCTTTTTACGTGATGAGATGTTCAGGTCGTTTTTTGAAAAAATACACTTATTTTTTTTATTTAATTTTTTAATTTTTAAAATATTGAAATTAAATCGTTTTAATAATTAAAATAGTAATCAAAATACCAAAATAATCGAATCCGAGTCAAGTCACTCGTATGACAACAATCGAAAACAAAAAATATAAGATTAATAAAAGTTATCAAGATCACTGATAGATATTGCTATAAAATTAGGAAAAAAAATTTGTACTCGTTTCGTTATTCATTACGTTAATTTATTTGGATTTTTTTATAAACAAAAAGGGTTTAATGATTATTTTTATCTTGCCTTTTGACCTTATATTTTAATATTCTCTCTCTCTCTCTCTCTCTCTTTTAAATTATCCAATATCTTTGTTTGTGTGATGAATGATTTTGTTGGCTTCGATAGTGAGTGTTGTATATTTTCTCTAAAAGCAGTAAATATCCAAATATTAAATTAAAAAATAATAAGAAATAATCATTTTTTCAAAGAAGTGTAATACATTAATGGAGTATATAAGATATTTGATATAACGGAATTTTTTTAATTAATATTTAATATTTTAATATTAATCTCTCATAATATATATATTTTTCTCTAATTACGTTGTAAATTATTGTGGAGGCTTTACCAATTTACCAATATCGATCGAAAGAAAATTTAAAAATTGTGCACAGAAGAAGGTTCT
Source organism: Trichilia hirta (assembly GCA_035221805.1). Taxonomy (NCBI): domain Eukaryota; kingdom Viridiplantae; phylum Streptophyta; class Magnoliopsida; order Sapindales; family Meliaceae; genus Trichilia; species Trichilia hirta. The sequence continues at coordinate 3,916,448 of JAWDEX010000003.1, read as the reverse complement.
AGATGTAGCAGCCAGAGACGAGGATAATTTATTTTATTTTCAAAGACTCGGATGCGGCGAGTCCCATGCTGTGACTGCAGAATTTCTTGTTCCTCCTCTCTTGCAAGGTCTAAGGATTGGAATATAAAGCAAACGCGTTTTTTCTATTTTCTAGTGTATTTTAATAAATAGTCTAATGAAAGTAAGAACTGGAATTTATTTGGTTCGGACAAGTTGTGGGAGTTTGAGATGGATTTGTTTTTATTAGCTTGTCTGTCCGAATCTAGTTTGGAGGAATTTGTCAATATCATTCGCTATTACCAGTGCAAAAAATTCAAACAATAATAAATATCTCTCGCAATCTCTAACCACTTCGGACTAAGATTTGGTTATTAAACTTTTATTATCAAAAATTACAAATAAATAATCAATATATGTTGGACCGAATAAAATAAATAAATAAAATTTTAAAAATAACTCATGGGAAATAAGGTAAGTTTAACATTAATTAAGGAAAGAAAAAAAAATATTAGTCAACCAATTTCAATATTTTCACATATTATTAATAGATTTTAAAAGTAAAATATAAATAAGGAGAAAGAGATTATATTTGATAGTTATATACTTTTATATTGGCAATTTAAGTGAAACTTATTATTGCTAGACATAAACTAAAATGCTAAAAAAACAATTTATAATTTAATGTTTAAAATTAAATTATAAGTTGAATATAGAAAATTTTTAGGTTATATATATATAAAATTATGTAATGATAATATAATAATATCATATAAATTTATATTTTTAATTTCTTTAAAAATACACAATTATGTAATAAAAAAATAGCATGATAAATATTTTATGAAAAAGGATTTGCAAAAGTACAGCCAGAAATAGCTTGAGTGCCTTGTAGGAAAATGATATATACTAATTAGATTGGATTGAATTAAAATTTTAATTCAATTTGTATATTATAGATTGTTTTTAAGTCAATCTAATTTATTATACAAGTATGTCATAATCTAATCTAATCTAATCTAATCTAAATTATATGAAATAGATTGGTTCGGATTGGTTTTATAGATTGTGTTTTTAGTTTAAATTTAAAAATATAATTTAAAATTTAGGTTTAAATATACGAGTAACTTGAATTGGATAAGATTTAACCCCAAATTTGCATTAAAGGATACTAAATAATATTGTTATATAATTTTAAATTCAAAGTAAATGATATAGATAAATAATACAATAAATAAATAAATTTGCTTTGAGACTAAGTAAAATAATAAATAAACAAATCAAATAAATAATAAATAATATCATAGTTTTTATATGCCTCTGAAAAAATACTTTTACTAGAATTCTTGTGACAAAAAAGGAATGTAAAAAATGAATTAAAATAATAAATTTACTTTTAAAAAATGTGATTTAAAAAAAAAAAAGAAATAACCTACTATACAAATAAATAAATAAATTAATAATATATTTAATATTTTTTTATAGTAAAATAATTGTATCAATTCTCACCATTAAAGTTTTTTAATGTAATTATTACTTAATTATTTATTATTATTTTTTTATACATCTCAATAAAAAATAATTAAAAATAGAACTAACATAAAAAATAATATTTTTATATTTAAACTAAAATAATTTATAATATTAAACTCAATTATATTTAATGCGAATTAACGAATTAATAAATTTAATTTAATTTATAAATAATAAATTATAAAATTTTTATTTATAAATTTTTAAGTTGATTTAAATTTTATAAATTAATGAATTAAATTATCTTTAATATTATCCACCGAAATTTGTCCAACGTAACGAGAGACCAAGTTTGTACGTACGGTACCACATAAGAAGACATACAACGTGCCACTCCCTCATATATTCCCTTCATATATGCCCATGGAAAAGGTCGTGGGACCCACGGAAGGACTTCATGAATCATACCGTACATAACCTCAGACTAAATAAAAGCATGACACGCGTTACACGCGGAAACGCCTTCAGCTACGGACATATGGCGGGAGAATTCACTCTACCGACACTCCAATTTTTAATCTTTTTCTTTTGTTATTATATTCAAAATAAAAGCTTTAGAAAAAAAAAATATATATATATATATTCTTCCAGGGTGGCATTTTGAAAGGTCTTCTGGTTGACGAAAAAGAATCAATCATAATTGAAGCCACGATTCAAAACAATCAATAATTGTTAAATTTATAATAAAGGTGCATTTTTGTACTTTTCTTTAAAATTAAATTTGGTAATATTTAAAATTTTTAAATTAAAGATTAAGATGTTCTTCGCTAATTAATCTCCTTTAAGAGTATGTTAAGTGTTAATTACACCCAGATATTAACAAATAGCAGATTATTTTAGAAATTAGGTAGTCCAGTTTGAAATTGTCGGAATATAATTAATCAAATGTATAATTTTTTTTTTCTCGGTAATTATCAATTATCGTATTCGTAAGGAGTATAGCTGGCTATCATGGAAATACAATAACTCTAGAATGACTGAAGAAGGTATTTGGCAAATTGCCAACGAAATATTCTATGGACTATTTCCAACTTGGAATTTTTTTTTTTTTGTTTACGATAAAACAGAAACCGTCGTATTCAATATGAAAACGAAAGAAAATACGTCCAAAAGCAAGCGTTGTTTTAAGAAATTGAAATTATATTTCTATATGGATTCTTGTTTTTCTTTTCTTTCAAATGAATTTAGCATAAAATGAAAGCATTAATTGGAATATAATTTGATTTATTATGAAATAAATATTAAATTAGAAGGTAAAGAAGTTAATTACAGCTTAAACCATGGCCCATGGTCGGTTGGATAGAATCTTATTAATAAGTTGAATGTTAAACAAATTCAACCCAGCAATGAAATTTTATGAAATAAACGTGTTTGTGACTCCAATCATGAAGTGGTTGATTTATTAATTAATGGCAACTCTGGAAGTTTATTTTATTTCAGTTCAAGAGTCTTATCAGCTGGCAAAATGTCTTTCCAGCTTCTACCTCAACCAAAATAAATGACAACGATAGAAAAGAGAGAATAATTTTATTTACTAGCTGAATTAAATGCAAGATTCACAGAGAATAGAATCTATGGGCTATGGCTTCTTCGTCCTTAAGAAATCGATTAGCTACCGAGATTAAAAGAAGAATATCAACTGTTGTATATTCATTGTTAACAAAATATTACAAAAATTGACAGGAATTGTAAATCCACAGAAGAACGAGATGTTATTTACAAATGAAACATTCTATTTTTTTAATTTTTTTTACTGAATATAGAAGTTCATGAAACCAACCAGATTATTTATTCCCTTTTCGATATCCAGACCCCTTATCATACAATTAATCCGATATCGGAGATGTAAATTCATGAATCTACAGTTTTGTTCTCCTTATCGGTATTGTTACACACGTTTTAATTGGAATATTCAGTAAAATTTTATATTATACCTGTATAATCTACAATTACAAACGCCTCCTCATCTGAAATTGAAACCGGAACCAATCCGTGAGAGTCGCCGCATTTTTAGATCTTTCATATTCTGACTGCGCTTGCTCTCCAATTTGGTATATTCTCCCGAGAAAACACGATACGATGATGTTGAATTAATTATCTCACGAGTCCAAAGCAAATGGAATTTGCAAGAGATCGTAAGGAGCCCAAAGGGCATCCAAAGGGCACGGCCGGTTCGCATCCAGCCTAGCCCATGGCTTTCCTTTACCGCTCCAATGCAAAAGACTGACAGGACCCGGATGCAAATCCCTGCAAAGACCTCTGAAATTATCTCCTCCAAGTCCATGCTGGTTCCATCTGTGATCCACTGGCACTATGTTTCCTGCAAATACCAGCAAAAATGGCGGCAATGAACCCAGCTCATATATTCTCATTCTCTTTTGTAGTTCCATCCATTCTTCAATCTTAGTCGTGTAATCACCTTCTCTCCATCGATCGAGATCAATCACCATCACACCAGTATTAAAGTAACAAGCTTTGCGGTTGGCAAATGTTAATGACAGTGCGGGATTAGACCAAAACGTTGGAGTGAAATAGGAAGTGAAGTTAGCATTACAATATTCAGGGGCAGCTAACACGGAGCTGTTGCCAAGATCGGTAGCTACAAGTTTGGCTATATCATCGACGAGGACTAAATCAGAGTCAAGATAAACGACTCGTCGTACGCATAAAGGTAAAAGATTTGCCAAGTAACTACGTGCGTAGTTTAGAGGGCAATCCAGAGCTGATCGGATTGATGTAGAGATGAGTCCCGACACGGACGAATCCTTAAACGGGTAAACACGAAATTTAAGATACGGGAAAGAGGAGGAGATGATGGCGCGTAGAAGTGACGCGTTTGCAGAGAAGGAAGCAACGAAATGGAAGGCAATGTTTTCAGGGCAGGAAGAATGTTGGAGTACTGATAGAACAGCTGCCATAGAACCGCGGATGTAGGCCTTGTCAAGAGTCATTGCCACGTTTACGGCTTCATCGGAGTAGAAAACGTCATCGTCTGATTGTGATTCATTGTTGTTGTCTGAATCAGCAATGGAAGGGCAGTCGGGTGAGTTGTAAAACTGTGGAGCTTCTTTGAATTGTTGAGTGATCGTAGCATTGGTGTAAATTACTCGAGCGAGTAAGAGAACGAAGAAAGGAGAAAGGAGGCATGATTTAGGAAGCATAGTGTTTTATCAAAAGTAATTGAGAGACGAGGTTGGGAGGCTGGATTTTATATGGTAAGATAGATTTTTATTTTTCGGTTCAAATAGTTGAATAATAACAAAAATAAAATAGGAAAGGGTGGATGGGCTGCAGAGAAGGAGATTAGTCAAGAATTTTCAGAAGGAAAGTTGGTGGATTCACATTTCTTATGGTAAGGTCCTACATTTCTGTCCATCTTCCTTTGAAGTAATTATATAAAATATTTATTATAAAAATAAATATATTATTAAAATAACGCATGTTACTCAAAGTTGTAAAATACAATTAAAAGAAAAGTTCTGAGGAAAAAAGAATATTGATGAAGATATATGTTTCGAATAAAATATTAATAGCGACAGCACAGTTGAAGGTTGAAGATATATATTATACACAAATATACAATATATATAGTAAGAAGAGAAATGAAAATAACAAAGTTTTGAGCCATACATGGATAAGATGTATATACTGCCAAAATCATTAATAGTTTACTTGAAATCATTAAACCAATTGTGAAAATTGCTTCTCAAAAAATGGGGAGAAATAGATGGTGAATATTAAGAAAGGAAAAAGAAGAGATAAGACGACGTGGGCTTGTCATGTTGGTTATAAGTTGTAAGTTCCACCCCCTCTGTTCCTGCCTGCCTGAATACAAGAGGTAATTTTGAAGCTGTTCCAGTTCGATTAGTTCGAAAGAAAACGAAATTAATATGGTTTATTTGAATATTATATGTGTATCTTCTATTGGTGATGCTTCATCATCATATATAACAAAATTTTCTTTTAGATCATGTTGAACTATCACAGTCGGAGAAAGCCATGGTTGAGCAACCAAAATCATCATGCTTTATGACTAAGTCTATATATGCGTAACTTTATATGTACACATATTTATGATATAATAACAATAAAACCACCTATAATGTTTTTGTTTTATATGATACATGCAAAACTCATTCGCTTTTTGGGCTACGATAAATGACATGGCTTTTATAGAACAAGGTAGCCAAATGGGGGATTGAGATATACATATGATAAACATATTAGTAACTGAATAAATGTACCAATTAGCTAATTATAACAAACAAAAATCTTCCTACTAAATTAAGGGTGGAGTGTCATGCATTCGCGATATTATACAATTATATCAAAATTTTTATTGTATTTTTGTAAATTATTATAAAAATTATAAATTACAATAATAATTGAGAATTATAATAAAAAATTAAAAATATTTGTTATTTAATAAATGCTCCGTAGCATGACTCCTGTATTAATTCCAGGACAAAATGTAATATCTACCTCAATTAAGTGCATTAATGGATGATGAGATTGATTTGACTCTTAAGATAAGTACAAAATCTTCGGAATAATTCCTTTCTGAAGAAAATGTCTCTATTTTTGCTAAACTATTTGTGATTCACCGTGAAACTATAATGACAGAAGTAAAGATACCCCATACTTGCTTTCCTCAGTAAGTCAGTAACCCAGTTACCATGAATCGAGTCTTATGACTTGCTTAATCAAGCAGCTTCAGATATTTCTTGTCTTCGCATGCTAATTCTTAAATGTGAAGCTGTATTTTCTAATATGTCCATACGGATATCGGCAAGGTTTTAAGAAAAGATTTTAAAACCATTTCTGTCATCGACCCATGACTGTCATAATTCTCAACGGCAGTCAGGAAGAAAGGAAAGACGTATCATGCATCAATATCATGATTATTTCTGTAGAAAACAATAATGTCGAGGTCAAGCAACAACTATCCCAGGTACAATGTCCAATGAACAAAACGCTTATGGCACGGGTAACGCAAATACCCCAGAGAGAGCGAGACAGAGATGAGATCATTTTACTATTACTATAGTATTTGAGTTTGAAAACGTAAATATTGATGAACATCGTTAACAGCGTCCACAGTCACACCGACACCTGACCCACAACCTCAACGTGCGTGGGGCATGATGAGCGTCCTATAAGTCAATACTAATGACCTGCACATGCCGCATCGGACAAATACGCGCACGTCGGTGATTAGGAAAATACAATAATTAAGTAGTCTTATCTATGATGCATGTTTTAGGATACAATGGAACATAATAGTATTAGGATTAAACTTCGTGAATTAAACGGCTCAGAGAACACTTTCATAGACTTTCTGTGTATCTATCGTTACACTTGCAAAGAAGCTTCTGAAATTCCTCTTCTTCATAATTTTTTTCTCATTTTATCTATATTTCTGAAAGTCACCTACTAATTAAGTCAAACATTTATATTAATGGGATACTTTGCCTTTTATCAGTCTTAACATTATTGGATTATTTATATTAGGCTTCGCATGCTCTTCTTATGGCAATAGCTTGTATATTTTTATCAGTATTTTTATTGTGAAGGCAACCTACAAGCCCTATCCTCCCTTTGGTCTACTAAATTGTAGAATATTGAGCGAGCTTATCGAATCAGACGGTGGGGACGTATCGAATTGAAGTGCTGGCTATGGCAATTATTAACAGCAATTGTAACAACACAGAACAGACCAATGGATAACACATAGCTGAGGGCCCTCTTGTAACAAATCATTGGTGGGTGTTTCAACATTTAGACTCCATTCGGACATTTCATTTTATCCCAAAAAGAAAAATGAAGTTAAATCAACATATAAGAATATAATGGGATGTAATTCTATATTCAAGTCCCCAGCAATATATTCGCATCAAAATAGCGGAAGGGCAGAAATCAAAACTCCTTTGATCATGCAGACAGATCAAAAGCTTAGCGGGTATTCTAGGTCTCAAGCATTCAATCAAGCAATCCATGTGCTTAAAAGTTTTGAGTAATTGAAATTCGGGGGCCACAATCTAACATTTATCTTTGAACTAGTGGATCACAGCATTCATAACACTAACCAAAAGTCCAGAAAAACAGCCAGTTCTGGATTACCTGTTGCAATCAAATCGCGAAAACAGCAACAGTTCATCCTAAAGTATCTTTGTACGAACCAACATATGCATATTTACTTTCAAGCAGCGTCCGGGAAAAACTAAATGACATCAAATTATCAAGGACAAAGAGAAACCAGACTTCTCAAACATCCTGGATCAACTGATACTCAATAGTCGATCCTGGTTGGTTGAGCCGATGCACTAGGCACATTCATAACCAATTTTTTTTTTTGACGACGGTCCCAACAACAACTGGATAAGTGGGTAAGAACATATGTAAGGTAATCTCATGATCTGATTTGGATTGTAGCTCAATGGACCCAACATATCACCTCTAACAATTAACAAATTACTCTCACTAAAAGTGGCACAACACAAGGCATTGCATTGCATGTAATAAGCTGACAGTCAGAAACTAAGAAAAGTAATATGTCTTGATTTGTTTCTTCACCCCCCTTATAAAATGATCAAGAAAGAAGGCAAACCGGCTTCTACTTAGATGAATCATTTCAGTCTCACCAAAGTAAGGTCTCATTGGTTTGGGCAATGATAGGCTGTAAAGAATACTGATACAAGTTCTCTCTAAGCTCCATCAGGCTCCATAATGCAGATTTGCACAATAAATTGTTGAGCCAAATGTCGTTCGGTATAGTTGTAGGTACTTCTCAGGCCCTTTTCTGTGTCGGCTCGATCACTCCAGTGCTTTACAAAAATATTGTAAAACTTAATTTACTCATACAATTGGATGCTCAGACAATCTTTGTCTAAAAGAGTTATATGTCTTAAAAATTAATCACGACGTGATTAATGATTGTAAATTTTGTAAAAACTCTTGTAAATCTTATGATTTAATAAAATTAGTATTTTCTATTATATATATTGTCTTTTATAATTTGTATATGTATATTTAATTTACATATGATGATAAAGTCTATAGAATATATGCAACACATATTATTACGATGAGTTCATATTTATGAGACTATATATTAGTAGTATCATCCCTAAATATTTCTAGTTGTAAGACTATAAAGTGGGATCTTTATAGT
>JAWDEX010000003.1:3884672-3907647 GCA_035221805.1 Trichilia hirta | reverse complement strand
TTAGTAGTCTCTATCTATTTTCTTGTTCAAGAAATAGATCTCCTTCTTCAATTGCTCTATCTCTTGACTTTGAGCAGTCACGCCCTCGATTTGGGACTTGATCTGCTCTTACTAACGTGCAAGCATATGCATAATCTATGAGGAGATGAGTCAAGAACTATTTTTAGAAATTTGTAAAGAGAAAATTGAATGGCTAGAGAGGTTATCAAAATTGAAGAGTCTCACACGTAATTTATGGCTGTCTTAGGAGAAAAGTGACTAAGCTTTTCATCAATGACCCTGTCGACCAAAAGAACGGCTACATTAAGGAACGGGAGAAAGCAGGCCACCACCGGCCTTTTGTCCTCCCTGATATTGAAAAGCCTTAATTCTGACATAAAAATACAAGGAAAGGCAAAATGCGTGGGATTTGCAACACTGGTACCGAAGGGGAGGAAGTAGGGGCATGATGGCCAGACCCTGATATATCAATAGAGCTAGATCTGGTCAAATAGGCAATGGCGATGGTACTACTCAGTAATTTTTCTTGTCCATCCTCAATCATAGGTCTTTTCCTTAGCTGTAGGGGACTCTAACTGCTATTCAAGATGTCCTGAGGCGGGGTCGATGCATTACCCTTGTTCTTTAATGGGGCTTTGGGTGCCTCTTATCAACGCAGATAAGAATGTTATGGCACTTGCTTGCGATCTGTTCCTCTACCGACCTTTCTAGATATTGCCAATCGCTTGAAAACGAAACGACGTTGCTTATTTCTAGACATTTTTATAAAATAGATAAAACAAGGTTAACCTCTTGCACAATAACAGTAAAATAATTGCTATCTCCTACCCTTCATTTTCATCCGATTCAAGGCAATACGAGAGAGATGGGAGGAGACTAGACTGGACTCAACCAACAAAGCATCGAAAAGAATTTTCTTCTAGTTTGCTATAATGTCCCTAAACAACATCATCTTCCTTCTCGACTCTTAACCCAAAATAAGGCGACCAACACAAGCCTTAGCTGATCTAAATTGGTTCAAAATTTCCCCCTCTAATGATAAGGTCCTATTCGCCTCCAACAAAGAATCACTTATCCTTTCAATATTTGTTGTTAGAAGGATTTTTTCTCATTGAATTAGGAATTTTTGGGCTAATCTGTAAGTAATGCCACCCGTGGCTTGATCCAGGGTTCTTTCTCAGTGTGTATATGTATGCCACCTTAAAAATGCTGAGAGGTTTGTCAAAATACTCCGTCCACAGCATGAATAAATTGGCTAAAATCTTTTAATTATTGAGGACAAGTTGATACGAAAAAATTTAAAAGTAAGTTAAAGGCCAGTAAAAAATAGTTAAAGCGACAACCCTACTCCCAGATTTCATTGAAGGCGATTTCTCTGGGTAGGGTTGACTTAGTATTTTTCCTCTTCTAGGAACTTGCATGGACACCGGCCTGTTCATCTAATAAGTATCCCGATATACACAGAAGTCATGCTCACTTATTATGGAAGAAAATCGATCATCTTCAAATTCAATCCCCATCCTAGGGAGGGAGATGAAGTCAGTAGTAGACCTATTATCACTAGGGCTCTGGGATAAATTAGATCTTGAGTCAACTTCAACGACACCCTGAGACGACTAGCCTCGAAATACAACTTCAGTACTCTTGCTACTAGTACTCATCTCTTATAAGCATACAACATGAGATTATGACGATAACAGTGCAGGATGCAATATTTTTTTGAGGTCGATAAACATTGTTATCCTCGAGATCGTAGTCTACCCTAAACAACATTCACTCTTCGCCCGCCCTCATAACATCTAGGTCCTGCCCATCAACGTGAATTTAGGCCCCGAGCACTTCTTATATTCTTAAAACAGAAACCCCTGATACGCACTTTTCTCACAAGCAATGACACACACTGCAATGCAATCACAGGTAAACTATGTAAAATAAAGCGTAAGAAAACAGTTTCTTACCAATTAAATGGGTGCAAGAGCAAAGACAAAGGATAACTTGGAGCTTTTGAAAGCAAACGGAGCTAAGGAATAGAGAGTTGAGGGCGAGTGAGCAGCAGCTAATACCAGTGGGTATGCAAAATGGGAAAAAAAAGGCAAGCAGGGAATATTTATAGCAAGCCAGAGGACAGTCAGGCGATGCAGCGTATCCCAAAAATCACCCTATTAAAGGCTAAAATTCTACTACGTCACAAAGTAATGATGAAGCGCCTTAGAGCAATACGCCTGTTTAGAAACTATCTTTCACATGCTTACACGTGGCAGTGTTACAAGCTATGAAGAGGCGCCTGGCTACCGTTACACCTTTTCAGAAACGGTGAATTAAAAATTGAACCCCTAGCATTTAATGAAAGCCATTAACAATTCTAAATACTCAAAAGCCCAAGTCAACCCCCAAATTGCATCTAATAATCAAAACTACTTAAGTTTTCGCTCTCATTCTGTGACAACAGAAACTTGAGGGGCTTATATTAAGAGTTTTTTGACCCTATTTTTTGCCCCCAACCATATCAGTGTTCCTATGCTTATCGCCAAATTATTGAGGCAACTCGATCTTAGCAATCAAAAATAGGATAACCAAATGATAAAATTGGGTATATTTTCTAAGGATTGTCAGAACGTCCCATCATATTTAATGTCTAAAACACCATATCCTACGAGCTCGAATATTTATTGCACCACCCTGGCCTGATAATAAGGAACGATGAAGTAGTTTGTCTTTCGCTCATATCAGCTGTATACCATCTAATCAGGTTCTCATTCTCCGATACCTACACGTGCAAAAATTCCTATAAATACTGACTCGCTGTATTAGAAAGAACTTTTGAGCCGTTTCTAAAATTCCGGTATATAAAAGGCTCTCCACTATCAACACATGCTCATTCTCGAATTTAACTGCTCAGGTCAGTAAATAGTATAAATACTCTTTTTCAATCTCCTCTACTATTATTTATAAATTTTAAACCGTTTATTAACTTAAGCATCGGAGTTTATACGTCGAAAAACCGGCTTCACTCTTAATCTATTGTATTGATTTCAAATAAGTTCTAAGAAATCTTTGATCAAAGCTAGATACTCTCTCATTCATTCGCTTTAATAACATTAATAATAAAATTTATGTAATAAACTGAAATTTTTTGCTTAAAAAAAATTTAGATACCAATAATTAAATTATTTATATTAGGCTGGCATGCTTCTCATGGCCATAGCTTGTAAATAAATATCAGTATTTTTATCATCGAAGCATTATACAAGCAACCCCCCGCTCCCTTGGTCTACTGAATTGCAGAATATTGAAGCTTATGACATCAGACGGTGGCCGTGTCGTGCTGGTTGTGGCAATTATTACCAGCAATTGCAACAGCAGCGAACGGACCAATGTCTAATACATAGCGGGGGCCCATCTGGGAACAATCATTGGTGCTAACTTGTGCGTTTCAACGTTTAGACTCATTCGGATATTTCATTTTATCCTAAAAATATAAACGAGGTGAAGTCAATACATAAGAATGTAACGGGGCGTAATTTTATATTCAACTAGCCTACAAGACATTGGCATCAAAATAGTGGAATGGAAATCAAAACTGTGGATGTTTGAAATTTTGTTTTTTAGCTCCTCTTTATTACGGTAGTCAATTTCGCTTTAGGCCAGTATTTTTTTTGCGTGCAATGTTTCGATGACTTAAAAATATAAGAAAAAAAAGTTAAGAATAAAATTTACTTATGGACGATTAAATTTTGAAACTTAAATCAAACAAAAATTCAGTAAAAAAATAGAAAAGAATGAAAAACTTTTTATTTATAGAAAAATACCAACCTGATGAAGGGGTGAGACAAAATGTTGATGGTCTCCCTTTTTGTTGGTAGAAGAGCATCGTTTTTATAGGAATCAATGACGTTTTTTTTCTAATCTTTATACATGCAAGTATCGAAAAATAGAAAATTAATTTGCCAAAAGGCTACGTGTCGAAGCCGAAGGCCAATCACTTCACAACCATTATCTCATGAAGTAATTTGATGCAACGATAGCTTAGGCTATATCTTGTGCAGCTTCCTACTTTAAATGCAATAGAATGTCTTCCAAATGATGTTGATATGTGAGCGTTATTTCCTTTTATCCTCTGTCCACTTTTTATTAAGAAAGGATCCACGGCGAGGCTAGCTTGGATGCCTCGGTGATATGATTTTGCGTCGGTTTATCAGATTGAAATACGTATGGCGAGGATACGTTCACTGACCCGGGAACTTGAACATGAGGCCGTTTGATAGCTTGTTTGGAATCGATATTTTTTGGATAGCCAAAAAAATGTCTACTTAGTGACAGTGACAACCCTCGCGACACATGCTGGTGCGCGGCCTCATCTTTTCTCGAGTTGGGGCGGTGGCCTTTTCCTCGCCCCCACAGAAGAACTCCTATGATCCTGCAGACAAATCAAAAGCTTAGGAGTATTCGGGTCTCAAACACTCAGTCAAGCAACCCACGTGCTTAAAAGGTTGAGTAATTGAAATTCGGGGTCCACAATCCGGCTTTTGTCTTTGAACTGGTGGATCATAACATTCATAAAACTAACTAAAAGTTCAGGGCCAAAAAAAAATTGCCAGTTCTGGACCACCGGTTGCAATCTAATCGCCAAAACAGCAACAGTTCATCCTAAAAGTATCTTTGCAAGAACCAACATATACATATTTACTTTCTAGCTTCTGCGTCGGGTCAAAACTGACCTGACGGCAAGGACAAAGATTAACTAGACGTCCGAAAGATTCTGGATCAACTGATACTCGATCCTGGTTGGGACAGCCGAGGCACCGGGCACATTCGTGACCAATTTTTCTTGATGATGGCCCGACAATAAACTGGACATTAAGTGAGAAAGAACATATGTAAGGTAATAATATGGTCTGATTTAGACTGTACCTCCATGAACCCAACAGGTCACTATAACAATTAACCAATTACTCTTATTAAGAGTCGCACAACACAGGCATTGCATTAATACCAATCTGCAAATCCGTCTAACAAGCTGATAGTCTAAACTAAGAAAAGCACTATATTGCTTTAACAATTAACAAATTACTGAGAGTCGCACAACACAAGGCATTGCAATGGTGCCAAACTGCAAATCCGCGCAATAAGCTGATAGTCGAAACTAAGAAATGCAAAATGTTTTGATTTGTTTCTTCACTCCTCTATAAAAATGATCAAAAAATAAGGCAAACCAGCTTCTAATTCCTTCGTTGGATCATTTCAGTCTCACCAAAGCAAGGTCTCATTGGCTTGGGCAACAATAGGCTGTAAAGAGCACGGATTCAAGTTTTCTAAGCTCTTCCATGCTCTCTATGCAGATTTGCACAATCAATTGTTGAGTCCAATGTCGTGCGTGTCAAGCAGTAGAGTTGTAGGTATTTCTCAACCCTTTTCCAGCTACTGGATCACTCCAGTGCCTTACGAAAACATTGCAAAACTTCCTTTACCCATACAATTTGATGCTCAGATAAACATCCAGCAGACGGCCAGTCATCCATCCAAATCCATCGTCAAACATAATACCTACAACGCAATCTAGCCATTGCTTTCTTTCCTATGGCTAAGCCTTTCTTTTATGAATTTTCGACTAAATCACTGTAATCCCCAACATCTAAGGTATGTCCCAAGAATTATATTAAAACTTGCGGTAATGCAGCAAACAAAAAATGCACAAAAAGCATAAATTATTACAAGTTTAGGAAAAGACAGAGCTATGAAAATCAACCTAAACCACAACTCGTTAACAAAACTCGTATGCTCAATAAATTGAACAGAACAGATTATAGAATCTTTCATTTGACAAAAATCATGATCCCTATAACCCAAGTAATCCAGGCACCATATTGTCACTATGAAACAGATGATTAGGCACTATAATGACACACTATGATCATTATCTCGTAACGCTCCCATTTTCAAATTTAGGTTTGTTAATGTCCAAATATATCAAAACAGCAGCATCTAAATTCTTGATTAGAACATGTAAGAGTCATAAAACTTCATCATGGCCCCATGGCATTGCAGAAATGAGTATATTAAGGAGAGGAGGGGTGAAAACAAAAAAAAAAACATGGTTTTCTTATATTTTGTCCATTAAGGTTCGGATAAAAGATGATCAACCACTTACTAATTTTCACAACAAACTGTTTGGTGCGGCTTTAATCAGAAATTTTACATTTATACAATTTTCATGTAACCCAAACAAGTTGACATTTATTTCCTCTTTTCTTTTCGCAGAAACTATTTTTCCTACAGTGCACAAGTGAAAAACAAATCCCTCCACCTCCCATCATTCCTATTTCTACCAAACTGGACCAAAATAGGGCAAAAACCAATACTAAAACAATAAATTTAAATACACAATATCATATTAGCATGCCATTAATGGGTAAAACTCAATGCAAAACAGTGACAGAGGAAATTAGGGTTTCTATATTGCATTGCTGCCACTATACCATACCCTGCCAATTATGATCAATTCCAGGCATACGTCAGGGAGAAAGCAAAGGATCTTGCAAAACAAATATCAATACAAGTTGCATTTCATGTGCTGATTGCAACCATCAAAGAAACTACAAGAGGTCTAGAAATGTCATACAAACAATCAGTCACCAAAAAGAAAAGGGTTAAGAGAATAAAACTAAAAGATTTACAGACACAAGATCAACACGCCTAAACATCTGGCTAGCAGTTTGGGCTCAAATTGCAGATGTCTACTGCCAAATAAGCACAAGAAGAACACAAAAACCAATGAACAAAAGCAGCCTTTTTAGATAATAATCCTGTTGCCCTTGACCTGTATGCGGGGGATGCCCGTGTGCATGACCACCATGGAACGAATTCGCAAATCCATAAGGAAAACTAGTAGCAGGACTATACATCGCAGGATCTGGGAACCCATGCACCTGAAGGTTAAACAAAGAAGGAATGAGACCACCAAAGGCTGCAGACAAGGTGAAATTCCCGAACCTTGCCGTGGCCATTGGTGCAAACCCACCTAAGCCCCCCATAAAGCCAAACCCATGTTCATGCTGAAAATGATTTGCTTCCCGTGGAGAAGCTGTTTCAGGTCTCTGCCCTGAAGGACGATTAGGAATATTGACACCAGGAAAGGATTTTGATCTGGGGTCAGTGGATGTTTTCCCCCTACCATACAAGGGTACCAACTTGTCCTCCTCAATGACGGCCTTACAAACAGGGCATTCCCGATAATTTGAGTGAATGTGGAGCCATTTGTAAAGGCAAGGCCAGCAGAAAAGATGGCCGCACAAAGTTACAATCGGATCTTGAGCTAAGTCGAAGCAAATATTGCATTCAAAGTTACCAGCTTCATTACTACTATTGTTGCTAGAATAAGGGTTTTGGGTTGACCTGTTTGTTGATTCCCCAAAACCACATGCCATCTCCAGACCACCAAGACTCAAATGCCTATGAGATGAGATTGACATCAAGAATCACAAAACAATAAGAACGTCCCTCGGTTGCAAATATATATTTTTGGCATCAAAATCTGAAATTCAAAAAGAAATTTGTCTTGCAAGATATAACTTACAATTAAGTAAACCATTGCAGAGAATAAAATCGATACCAGAAATATAAGGAAAGAAATGAAATTAAAAACAGGAAACTAAAAATTTCTTACAGCAATTCACAAAAATTTATCAAAACTAACCAAAATTTTATGGTTGTTCAAACCTTTGAGGGTCGTTTCTAGTAAAACATTAATGGTACAATATTAGGTCAATAAGGGATTCAATCGCTATGCAATTTTCTCCCGTAATTTTTGATAGAAAAATAACGCGTAAAATGAATTACAAACACGAAAATTTTTTGACAATCGACCGAACTCCATAATGCAATTAAAACGCCCAAATGCAGCGAATTGAACAATCAATACACCAGATCTTGCGCGAAATGAAAATCACAAGTACAATAGAACTTAATCAAAAATAAAACTTAAAAAGGATACTAAAAGATTTACATGTGAATGAACACAAATAAAATAACAATTCTATTCTAAGTTATTGAAAAAATGACAATCAGAAATTGCAGACCTTAAAATAGAGAGTCGACTGACTGATTTCCAAATCGATCGATCCACAAAAGTCAAAACGGAGGATGGGATAATTTCTAATGGTCCCAAGAATTTGTTCAGAAGAAAATTACCTTAACGTTCTTTTCCCATTTTTAATTGCAAGTATTTGGTTTCCGAATCTCCACGCGCCAATTGTACAACTGTCATTAATCTACTGGCCTGTGACGTTAGTTCGCTAACGGACCGTCCGATAACTCGTATTTATTTTACGCTACAAATTCAACGGTTAATACTAATGACCATCTTCGGTTGACCCGACGTCGTTTCATGATCCACCGACAGCGTTCCATGGAATACGGCGAAAATCGGCACGAGGGCTGAAAATGGAAGCCCGAGCAATGAAGTCCAATAGAGCTAGTTATAGTTCCAATGCTATATTTTCTGTTCACATCCGGCACACATGGTATAGTGCCAATGCTACATTTTTATTGTCTTAATTTTTTTTTAGATTTTAATTAATATTTATATATTTTAATATCACAATTCTTCATCATTGTTGACATCATTAGTGATATGTATCGACGTTTATAGATGAAAATGACAAATACAATAACAATGGTCTGCCTTAATTTATTACTAATCAATTTAAGAAAAAAAAAATAGGTCAATGAAACATATCTTGTTATTTTTATTATTATATTTTGAATATTCAAGAGACAGACGCACGTTGAATTGTGTTATCGAAACTTCTTTTTGAAATAATATGGAATATTCAAAACTTTTGTCGTGTCAAAATTAAATTAAGATTATATCGTGAATAATTTTGTCTCTTCTGAGTATTTTAAGGATATCATAAATTTTCAAAATTTAAATGATGGGTTGGATGTTTAATATAAATTGAATTAAATGAGGCGAGGTCTATAACTTTTACAAACTTTAAAATTATTTGCCATATTATAATATTAATCATCTTAAAAATAAATTTAAAAAATATATTTTAAATAATGTGACGTCTTATCTTTGAACAATAAAAATGTATAATAAATAATTTAAAAAATTATAAATACTGAATCCAATTAATTATGCACGTCACCTCACTTACCATCCTGCTGATAACTATTATTATTATTATTATTATTATTATTATTATTATTATTATTATATCTACTTGATAAATATTATATTATTTAAAATAAATATTAAAATATCAGTGAAAAATGACTTACATTTTTTTATATATAAAACTAAAATAAAATCTTTAAATTGAACAAATCTTTGACATAATTTTCAAATGCCTAGGCATATTTTGAAGATAACTATCATTATAATTTATTATATTACCCACTTAGTGAATATTATATCATTTAAAATATCATTGAGAATGACTTGCATTTTTTTTTATTTAAAGAGAAAGTCTTTAATTCGAATAAGTTTTTCACATAATTTATATATTTAGGTATATTTTAAAGATAACTGTTATTATTATTTATCATATTATTTACTTGATAAATGTTATATTATAAAATATTTTTAAAAATGACTAAGATATTTTGATATATAAAATTAAGAAAAAATCTTTAAAAAAATAATTCTCATTTATTATATTTTAAAATTATTGTAATCGAGTGGTTTCATTCTGGGGAGATATTTGTGCTGGTCTTAAGTTCGAATTTCTTGCCGTACATTCAAGTGTAAGAGTTTGGTGCAGTCAAAGTTTTATCTTGTATTTAGTACCACTGCAGTGTGGTTTCTGTACATGATCTTAATTGATTTATGATAGGTGCTGTGTGATCTGCAGATACGTACCTCAAAAGGTGAGTGCCTGGTCCGTGTATAGTAGGCCACTACAGTAATAATTAAGTATAAGAGTTTTTTTGTCGTTCAAAAAAAAAAAATTATTGTTAAAATCTTATTGAGTTGCATTAAAAATATAAATATAAAGTTTTTATTTTCTCTCGAGCTATCCCGCCAAAATAATTTTATTTTCTTTTTCTTTTTCTATCTTTTCCTTCCGTGATTTTGGTAGTTAGGTCGTGGGGAGTAAAAAGTCCTGAAGAAGTTTATCCGATCTCCAGATCAGGGGCGCAATGGTATTCATTGACCGCAAGATTTCTAGAGAAAATATTCTTATCACGTTTTTGATTTTCTAGTCTCTCCTGTAGAAATATAGTGCTCACCGCCTCCTTTTCGTTATCCAGTCCAACTCCTTCCCCATTTAATTGGGACCGTTACCCTCCTCTTAATATAAGCTATAATCTCGACTTCATTACATTTCCGTATAGTTTCCTTTGCTACATTAATATTTTTAACAAATTTCTTTCTTTCTTCATCGAAAAGTCGAAACACAAATCGCAGTAATAGTAATTCTCAACGATCAACTGTTATCGCTGAACTGAAACCCAATTCTTAAGACAGACAGAACGTACTGTTTTGATGATGCAAAAAATAAGATACTGGTTGTCAGAGCACCCGACAATAGTCGACTTTCGTTGGAATCATGCCTTCTCGTGGGGCTCCACGTGGTCGTTTCTCGTTACAGCTATATCAACCTACATAGCCGTCGCCACCATTCTCCATTTCCTCCTCTCTCTTTCCCTT
Organism: Trichilia hirta; assembly: GCA_035221805.1. Lineage (NCBI taxonomy): Eukaryota > Viridiplantae > Streptophyta > Magnoliopsida > Sapindales > Meliaceae > Trichilia > Trichilia hirta. The sequence continues at coordinate 3,896,993 of JAWDEX010000003.1, read as the reverse complement.
CACCGTAGCCGTCGGATCCCACTCGGCCCAATCCCAGCCATCCACAGCCTGTCAATCGCCTTAATCTCTGCCGTTATTTTCATGGGAATTCTACTCTCAGCCGCAGCAGAGATTCGAGACAATCGTTGGTTCCGGCGACGAACCAATACGACGCCGTTTCAGTGGTTACTCTGTTTCCCTCTCGGTACGCGCCCTTCTGGTCGCGTATTTTTCTGGTCCTATATTTTTTATCTCTCTCGGTTTCTCCATCTCCTTCGTACCTTATTTACAATCCTTACATACCGAAAATTATCCTTTTTCCAGCTCTTCAACCAGTCTATGCTCATTTGCATGTCTTTTCTTTGGCTTGAGTTTTCACAATCTTTTCAAGTCTTGGCTATACTTTTAACAACGTTGCTGTATTCCGTGGTTTACGGATACGGCTTTTGGATGGCGATCGGATTGCCAAGGGCTTCCTTTCCGTTGGTGTTGAATTGTAAGGTGGTGTTGCTGGGCTGCAACTTAATTTGTCATTTTGGTGTTTTCTTGTTGCACATTTCGAAAGGTGGGTGCAATGGAATTGGCGCTTGGATTTTCAATTCTGTGCTTAATTCTGTAATATTGCTGTTGTTTATGAATTTTTACGTCAAAATATATTGGAGGAACAGAAAACTTGGAGGCGAAGTATGTAAGGATGAGGGCTTGTCAAGAACAAGGCATTCGGGCTCCTCCGATGATATGGAGAAAGAGCTCATCAACCTTAAAGAAAAGGAGAGTTGATTATGAGGATCATTAATGACGATCAGTGGCGCTAGCCATAGCCATATCAATCGTTTTTTCCTTTTTACAGAGGATCGACAGAAATCTGTATGTGCTGAGTTTTTGGGCATTGCTTGGGTCGAGACGGGAGCCATTCCTTTGAAACGTAATGGAATGGCTCGCTACAAGCAGCTATAACATTGCACCTCCTAAGATTGATCACGGAAGGCGAGCCCGAATTTCCTTTTTATTTATTAGTTTTATTTCATTGCTAAGAAAAAGCAATGAAAGTAAACTGTTTTTTTGGAGATGTACATTATTTGTTTTCATCATTGGAAATGTACATTATTAATGTAACATGTATGTCACAATGAAGATCATATAATTTGATCGGATTACTGAGCTGCTGCTGTTGTTATTATTAACGATAGCTGTAGTTCTTTTGTTAAAAAAAAGAAAATCAGGGCTTATAATTTGGTGTTCTTTTTTTATTTCACTATTAAAACAATAAATGGCTTGCACTAATTACCAACGGTTATCTAATGAGATTTGATGATACTTTAGTAAGACGACTAAAATCGAAAAGTAGTCATTTACCTCTTAAAATTATAATAGAATTTGATAATATTTAAAATTGTAACCACTAAAATAAATGTTGTTCCGTATACCTTTCTCCTCTGATGTAAACAAGCAGAATCAAGCACATAGTCTAATTGTAAATTACCGAAGAATTATCACTTCCGGCCCTTGGTTCAAAAGATCCACGACTATTTAGGATTCAATATTCATGAAAAAAGAGCAAAACTAGGCAATGCTAAAAAATTGCAAGACATACCACTCCAAGAGCTTCTTTCTCACTAAAGCAATGCCATTAACATTACTATAGCCTCGTTAGAATATATTAATTATATTATAATTTTATTAAAAATAGGTTAATAAAATAGTTATTGAATATACGAACTCAATTATATAATCTAAAATAAATTATTCTTAACATTTTTATCGATTATTTAAGTAGCTAGTAGAGACTATAAGTTATACTAAAATCATTAATAAAACGTGTAACATCTCAATTTTAGAGGGTAGGGAGTAGCGCGAGAGTGATAATATTTAAGAAAAAAGTAGCTTTTGATAAGTTTTAAAATAACTATAAGAACAGGAGCGAGTTTCACATCGAAATGAGAGAAAAAGTTCTTGATTCATATAAATAAAGTTATAATCAATAAGTCAACGAGATCTTTTAAGATTGATAGTAATTTATTTATAAGAATTTCACAATTAAATATACTTGGATAAGAGCAATACCAAGATGAAGGATCTTTTAAAAAGTCCTTGTACTAACTTATTATTAAAAATAAAATCACGAAATCTTAAAAATTGGGCCAAAGTAGACAATATCATTGATAAGTATTGGACTAAATCTTACAGTATTATATTAGAACCAACTCTCTTTTAGTACGATCGTTAGACAAGAGTAGTGTTAAATCAATGGCCTCTTGAAAAGTCATGTCCTTGTGTTGATCCATTACTAAGAATAAAATCTTGAGGCTCCAAAGAATGATATCTCAAAGTTGGGCCAAAACGAATAATATCGTTAATAAGTATTAGATTGGGTCTTATAATATAATATCAGAGCCAACTCTTCTCCAGTACGATCTAGGCCAAGATGGGTGAATTTTTAAAAAATATTTGTATTGACCTATTATCAAGAACAAAAATGTGAAGCCCTAAAAGTTAGGCCAAAGCGGATAATATCATTGATAAGTATTGAACCTAGTCTCACAGTATGATATCAAAGCTAATTCTCCTTCAATATGATTATGAGTTTGAGGACGAGTCAAGCAAAAATAGGTGGGCTTGTAATATTTCAGTCTTAAAAGGCAAAAAAGGGTGTCAGGATGAAAATACTTGAGTAAGGAGCAATCCTCATATTAACACATTATTAAGAATAAAATTGTGAAGCTCTAAGAGTTGGGTTAAAGCGGACAATATCGTTGATAAGTGTTAGACTAGGTCTTACAGTATGATATCAGAGTTAACTCTCCTCTAGTACGAGCGTATTGACATATTACCAAGAACAAAATTGTCAAATCCTCATATCAATTTATTATCAAGAATAAAATCGTGAAGCTTCAAAGGTTAATACCTCAAGGGTTGGGACAAAGCGAGTCTTATAGTATAATATCAGAGCCAATTCTTCTCTAGTACGATCATAGACCAAGATGAATAACCTCTTAAAAAGTGCTTGTATTGACTCATTACTAAGAACAAAAATATAAAGTCCAAAGATTGGGCCAAAGCGAATAATATTGTTGATAAGTATTAAATCGAGTCTCATAATATGGTATCAGAGCCAACTCTCCTCTAGTAAGATTGTGAGTTCGAGGACGAATCGAGCAAAAACTGGTGAACTTGTAACATTTTAGTCTTAAAGGGCAAAAAGTGATGCCGGAATGAGAGTATTCGAGTAAAGAGCAATTTCTCATATTGACACATTACCAAAAACAAAATCGTGAAACTCCAAAAGTTGAGTTAAAGCGGATAATATAATTGACAAATGTTAGACAGGATCTCATAGTATGGTATTAGAATTAACTCTCCTCTAATTCGTGCATATTGATACATTACTAAGAATAAAATTATGAGGCCATAAGAGTTAAATCAAATGAATAATATTGTTGATAAGTGTTGGACTAAGTTCATAGTATGGTATCAGAGCTAATTCTCCTGCAGTATAATTGTGAGCTCAAAAATAAGTCAAAGTAAAAGCTAATAAACTTGTAACGTCTTGATTCTTGAGGGCAAAAAGTAAAAGGTGAGAGTGTATAAATAAAAAGCGATTCTTAATAAACTTCAAAATAATTATAAAGATAAAAGCGAGTCCCATATTAAAAAAGAAGAGAAAACTTTTGATTTATATAAATAAGGTCAGAATCAACGTGTCAAAAAATATAAATAATATATAAAAATTTAATATTATCTTTATTTTATTAAAAAGGTTAAGTGAACAAAAAAAAAAAGACATAATTTTATAAATATTGTATTAATAGCTCAAACATATTATGTTGACATAAAAAATAAAATAAAAGACCTAAATTTATAAATATTATATTAATAACTTAAATAAATACGTATTTTATTTTTATATCTTGTATTTTATATTTATATACGAATAATTGGATAATATTTTTTTTTTATAATTAACGGTATGCGCGAACTTATTTAAAATAAAAGAAAAAAACAACAAATAAACGCAATTATGTTCAAGAAGTATTTTTTAATTTATAAGTTCATAATGCCCAATGATTTGATGTCACCCAAATCAAGCAAAATTAAAAATGTAAATAGAAAGTATAATAAATTCTCCTCTATTTCACCGTTTTCATTTTCTGGCGTCAACATCAGTTGGTGTATGCGAGACAGCTTGGGACAGCGATGGTCGCGGGCAGTAGGGATATGTGTTTGTTGGATTTGGACCAAGCGAGGATTAGAATTTTGAGATTTTTTATTGGAGGAAAAGGCATATGTGTCCTTAGAATTTTATTAAATATACATTTTTAACTTATTGATTTTAAAAATCTTAACATAAATTTCAGCATGTTAGTTCAATTCATAAATTAAAAAAAATTATAAAGAATACAATAATATATTAGCCTTTAAAATAATTATGATTAAGAGAGTGTGACAACAATTATGATAAAAAAATTAATAAAAAAATTTAATGAGCAAAACTTTGGATGTATATTTTTAAAATTAATAAAATTATATATATATATATATATATCACATCAAAAGCTTGATGTTTGACAAAACCAAATTGATTTGTAATATTCTATATTAAATTTTATTAAATTATCTTTGATTGCATTCACTTTTATTAATTTACTATTATTTATTTTTATATCCTAAAATAATGTGGTATATATTTATTGAACAATTAAAAATTATATGAACAAATTTAAAAATTAAAAAAATTTATTATATTACTGGTTAAACAGCTTTCTCTCTTAAACTCACCGTTAGGATTTAAAACGAGAGTGAGCGTAGTTTAATAAAAAAAAAAAAATAATAAGGGTATAGTATTTTACTTATTATATTATTAAAATTATATTTTTAATTCAGTTTTTAAAATAATTAATATTATTGTATTTTTTATAATAATTATTAAATAAAGTGTTGTCAAATTTTGAAGAAACATAAGTGATACTATAATAAAAAAAATTTGTATATTTTGTTGACTCCAGCAGCGAAGCTTCAAATGAATTTTCTTCGTGACATTCAATCACCATCCACAAGACGGTATCCGGTAGCCCAGCTCCACAAGAAATATATTTTTCCCCAATGTATTGTTTGTTGTAATAGTCATATTTAATCGCTGTCTTTCTAGATGGTTGGAATCGTTTGTCTTCGTTTCCAAACAAAGCACACATATTTAGATTAAATAAAATCAAACAAAGTTTTTTCTTTTTTCTTTTTTCTTTTTTTATATATAAATATTACGTAACATGTGAATTAATTAATAAATTATTATTTACTATTGAAGTGTTTTCATCATAATTATTATAAAATAAAAATTAAAATATAATGAAATTTATTAAAAATTAGTGTTTTTAAATCAAGTAAAAGTTAATTTTATTAAACATGCCCTACACTTTATAACACAAATTTTTCATGAGTTATAACAACACTCCAATACGATATTGTTTGTGAGGCAATCAAAATTTTATAGTTGTCCAAAGGTTATTTAATTTTTATAAATTAATTATTGTAGCATATTTTGGAAATATTTAAATGTCACGTAAAATATTTACTAAACATCTAAATTTTGGACTTTAACTTCGAAAAGTTTGTTTCACAACACGCGAATTTTTATAGTTTTATTTACACATCCCGCCTATAATACTAGAATCACAAACTTATATATTATTTTTACACAAATTAATGTACAAATTATATGCATATAATTTAATATAATGATGTTATATTATTGTACTGTACATGATTTCATACAAAAAGTTAATTCAGTTTGTTTTTTTTAAGAAAATCCAATGCAACGAAATCGAAAAGACTAAAAGGGATTATCAAAGAATTCAATGGGCAATTGTATCTGTAATATAGCTCATGGTATGGACGAGGGGGTCCAATTGTAGAGTCGTTTAAGAATCGGCGGGGGGTTATATTGAACCCCTAGTTTTGAGTACCTTCTTGTTGGCAACAAAATCGGACGGCAGTTTCTATCGCCCGGCCAATTGTCTTCTTTTCCCTATTTTCAACTTTCAAAAAATCACCATTCACCCAGATTATTTCAATAAACTTGACTACGTGTAATAATTTCCTAGTGATACTCGCCACCGTACCTCAGATTTGGATTTTCCTGTTTTATTGCACTCACCGAAGACTTTTAGCTTCTACACAGCGACAGAGAGAAACACGAAGTCTTGATCTTGAACCAAACAAAACTGCCTCTCACTTAAAACTCAGTTCGTGTCTTTTTAGATACGAGGTACAGGTGCTCTTTCGTTATATCGTTTTTTAGATTTTAATTCTCATATTTATATTTTTTATATGACGGTGATTTGCTTGTTTTTCTGTTCAACCTTAATATAAATAATTTCAGATCGGATTTTCTTATGTATGTTTTTATTTGACTTCAATTCGTCGGGAATTGATAAAATTAGCGTTTTATGTAACGATTTGAGGTGGACAAGGTCAAATTAGAATGCTTGACCGTCGAATTCTTTAATTTCTTTGCACATCCGATCCATAAATCAAGAAACGGAGACATTTGATATTTCGGATCCATATGTTTAAATACGAACAATTAATACGTGAACTGGACTGTATTTCTGAAGAAACACCGGCTTTATGACTGGTAATTAATCCCTGAATGTTCACTTAGTGTTGAAGGAATCTATTTCGTCCTTATTGCGATTATGAATCTGTGAGGAGAGCAACTTATTATGTTTATACCAGGAAGTCTAGTTATATTCTCAACATCGAGTCCAATTTCCTTATTGCTTTGTCAATTGTTTACTTAGAATTGCTTATATCTTCGTACCTATCAAGGTTTATCCTCTTTTATTATTTTCTGCTGCTGTCCTGTTTGTGGTTGACTAGAAAGTGATATGTTCAGTTTATTCGACTTAGTGCTAATTGTGTCATAGTATGTGCTATTGTTAGATATGTTGAAGTTGTATCGGATATTAGGGATTCAGATTCAAGCTTTCAGTAGATTTCATTTTTATTTGTGGATGAATATGGCCTTGAAGTTAGAAATTCAAGTTGCAGAATCACTCTAGTTTAAAGTATTCCACGTAGATTCATTTGTAGGCGTTCAAACTGCCCAATTTCTTTGACTCTGGAAATATTGGTGCCAGCAAAACGAAGAATTATCATCTATTGAAGTCTGCTGTGCTAATCCGTTTTTAAGCATTCATACAAGATAACCAATTGTCCTTTGAAACTTTCGAATAAAGTGATTCCGCTTACTGATTTCTGTTGAGCATTCAGCCACAACCAAATGTTAATAACCCTCAAATTATCACCTGTTTCGAGGTATATTCGCCTGCTACTTCCTGCAATCAATAATCTGGAGGTTTTCTTAGATGATGTGCACCAATGTCGCCCCTCCAAAATCTCTTGTTCCCTAGTTGGTTCAATCCTCTAGTTTTTATTGAAATTGAATTTATATGCTTTTCCTTTCTTTTTTTACTCTTATAATTGGCTTGGATTTGCTTTTTTTTTTTTTTTTTTAACATTTGAACGGAAATGATATGCGATTTACTTTCCTGTAATTTTTTCCTTTTCTCTAAAACTTTTAAAGGAACTGTTCAAGTGACTTTGAGGCACATTATTGCAGCTGTACTGGGGAGGCAGAGTCTTATAGCAGTTCCTGGAAGCTCATGGAAGATCGCAGGCCTCTCCATTCTGATAATAGATCAAAGCACCGTCCTTTGACTCCCTTTAGGGTTTTCAGGGGTCTGATATGTTTATTGGTGTTTCTTTCTACTGCATTTATGTTTCTAGTGTATTTTGGACCTGTTATTGCCATTATTTTGCGGCTATTCAGTGTCCATTACTGTAGGAAAGCAACATCCTTCCTCTTTGGTCTTTGGCTAGCTTTGTGGCCCTTTTTATTTGAAAAGATTAATAGAACAAAGATGGTTTTTTCTGGAGATACTATCCCAGTGAACGAACGTGTGTTACTTATAGCCAATCACAGAACTGAAGTTGATTGGATGTACTTGTGGGATCTTGCTTTGCGAAAAGGGTGCCTGGGCTATATAAAATATATCCTTAAGAGCAGCTTGATGACATTACCTGTCTTCGGCTGGGGATTTCACATTTTGGAATTTATTTCAGTGGAGAGGAAGTGGGAAATTGATGAACCAGTCTTACGCCAAATGCTTTCTACTTTCAAGAATCCCAAAGATCCTTTGTGGCTTTCAATTTTCCCTGAAGGAACTGATTTTACGTACTACCTTTATCTCCTCTGTGTTCCGATTCCATGAGCATGCATGTCTTGTATAATTTTTGCTCTCCAATCAAATTTTCTTTATTTGATTAACATGATACTCTTTCTTTATTGATCCAGTGGATCTGGAATGAGTAGCAATTACAGATCAATGACATATAGATCCATGGTAACAATTATGGAGCATCAACACATAGCACTTCATAAAATGCATTTATTAACTAAAATTGTCTTGCTTCTAGAATTTTATGCACCACTTGGAATGTTTCCATCTTATACGTACTTATTGATTCAGTGAACAGAAATGCAAGAGGAGTCAAAAATTTGCAGCGGAAGTTGGACTTCCTGTGCTCACTAACGTTTTGCTTCCAAAAACAAGGGGCTTTTGTGTTTGCTTGGAAACTCTGCATAGCTCGTTGGATGCAGGTTTTGTTCAATATCTTTCTACAAATATAGTTCTATTACAAAGATTTGAAGATGGTACATGTTTAATAAGATATCACAGTTGCAAACATTTGCACAGAGACACACTAACCAATTGGGTATGCGACCTTGTCCTGCTGTGATCTTTTCAGAAAATAGCCCTGTTCCTCAAAGCTTGGGATAAGTACAAATATTTTCGTGATAATTGTCAATAAAAATTTTCTGTCTTATAATGACCCTGGTAACCAACTGTTGCTTTGTAGTCTGCTGGGGAAGCCAATAAATTTTGTCACCTCACTTAAGAATCTATGATGGCAGATTATTTCATTGATTTATGAAAAGTAGGCATGGTATCATGCTTGCACAAGGAAAATGGCTCACTTTTTTGTGTTCCACTTAGTGGATAAGCACTCCTAACTTCATTTAAATTTGATTTAACCTTTTTAGTATGAGCAAAATCTGTGTTGTAAAATCCTCCAGAGGTGATTTACTAAAGTAGTGTGCATCAGCCAGGCTAAATCCTATCTGACTTTCGATTGTTTTCTATCTATAATGGTATATCTTTAGTTGTGCTTTGGGAACTGCCAGTGATTGTGACAACTGAGCAGGAGTGTAGGACGCATCCTTGTCTTTCCTTTTATCATTTGGTAACCTTGATTCATGACACTCTTGCTTTACCACAAGTATTTCCGATTAGTTGCTTTGAGCTACGATTGAAGGAAAAACCAAGTGTCTGCAGTAAAATAAAAGGGCAATATGTTAGGGGTTGGGCGACCAAGCTTATGCTTTGTTCGGTGTCAAATATCAGTGGAAAAATGAGTGAGTCCCTTACTAAAAGTCGCTGTTGCCTAATATTTTTTAAGTTTTGCTTAAAGCACAGTCAAATCACCATAATTCCAAAAGAAGCCTAACACCAAAATAAAACAGCATTCAGTTTAGAGTAACCACTTAGATGTATTGCTCACACTATTGGTTCATTTCCTCTTTGTTATTGACAGCATGATTAACTTTTGTTTTTCATAAATATTTATATATTTCAAATAGCTGCTACTAACAGTTGTGCATATCCTTCATGTTCTTGCAAAACTGCAGTTTATGATTTGAGTATTGCATATAAGGATCGATGTCCTAACTTTTTGGATAATGTCTTTGGAGTGGATCCTTCAGAAGTTCACATTCATGTTCGACGTATCCCTGTTAAAGAGATCCCAATATCTGAAATTGATGCTGCTGCTTGGTTAATGGATGTTTTCAAGCTCAAGGACCAGTTACTTGCAAATTTCAATTCTCAAGGTCATTTCCCTAACCAAGGCCCAGAAGAAGAGCTATCTGCTTTGAAATGTTTGGTAAATTTTATTGTGGTAATTTCCTTGACTGCCCTATTTAGTTATCTCACCTTTTTTTCGTCCATTTGGTATAAAATATATGTAGGTTTAGCATGTGCAAGTCTGGCTTCTGTTACTCATTTCAATATTCGTCCAAGGCCAGTCCTAGGTTGTTTTAAAGCGATGTTTGACTGCAAGAAAACCAAGTAGGAAATATTTTATAATAAATGATATTCAAATAACAGGCAACTGATAAATTCTTGCTCAGAAACTTGATTTTTCAATCATTTGAATCTCCTATTGTTGAGTGGTTTGGAAACTTGCCATTTGGTACAAATGCCACTATGAAAGAAAGGACTTGAAACTTTTGCCAATGAACACTATCGAGATGGAGTATGAAAATACTTAATCCTGTCTTTGAAGATGGCCTTCTTTTTATTTTAGTAATGGTAGTACCTCGATCTAACAAACGTACTACTGTACTTTGTCTCAGCCAACCAAATTAGGGTGATGTACAACGCTGGAAAATTTGTCCGCATTTTCCGGATTGATATGTGTAACTAATTTTTTTATGGCCCTAAATGCATACTATTGTATGATCCTGAAGTGAATAGGCCCGTCTTCCACTCAGTCCTCTTTTTTTCCTGATACCCCCTCCCACCGAAAAGGACCGAAATAAAAAAAAAATGTTTCCATGCAGCAAACTCCGTAATTAATGCAGAAAAATCAGCTGAGTTGATTGTTCTGTTATCCACTTGCACCCGTGGAGAGGTATTCTATTCGTAGAATTTATTAAGCAGGCTTCAGGTTTCTAGCCGTTGCTTCCTTTTTTTTATAGCTTGAGTTTTGTGACTCGGTGTGGCTGTAACTCCATCTGACTCAAAGGTACACACATTAAATTAATTTTTTCTTCAAAATTGATCTATTGACGTTGTATTTCTACTACAAACGATCAAACCAACTGAATTATTGCTTTGGAATATTTTCAAAAAAAGTGACTTGCGTGTGATTTTTTTTAAGAGTTTCTTAATCTTTTGATTGAGCGTTAACGAGTTCAAGACAAGGTTGAACTGGCAACATTGATGACGAGATGCATTGATCATTTTATTCCTCGTGGGCAGTATCGGTTCTTTCGAATGTCCATGGATTTTCGTGCATTAAACAACAAAAAGAACACCCAATTCTCAGTTGCTCATAAAGTTTCCATTAGGAGCCTATGCTAGAATCCAAAGATTGTCAGCTTTCAGTTTTTCTTTATTTTCTTTCGCCGATGAATATCGAATGCATTTATATAAACCGGAAACATAATTTATGACTATGATATGCTGAGCACTTTAGTCTCTTTAATTTGGTCGTTAACTGAAGTAAAAGAATTGCAGAAACAGATAAGCATATGATTCCTATAACAAGTCATGCCAAGAAAAAAACACGTTACGCACCTTACCTGCTCATGCCTTTTCCCATTCTCACACTTTTTGCTACGCCACGTGTATATCCCATTCTGCTTCTCCTTAAATGAACTTTCTAAATATCTATAGGTCATCGATCCCATTATGTTAATGTTGGATCATGATAAAACATGGCGCAGGTTATATGTAAGTTTTGAGTTGAATGGATAAACCAACTAGATTTTGTCAATAAAGTCGTTAAGCGAAGAAGGAAAAAAGGGAGAATTGTTCGATGTTTATCTAAATCACCTGAAAGACAACTAGTGGGTCTGAGTTTGGTTAAATGAAACACTTGGTTGGGGAATAAATTAACTTCGCAACCTCCTTTGCGTGTATTGTGCCCCTTTGTCTAACTAAAAGTATAATGTAGTGAAGAATTCGTAAATTCCTTAACCATAAACCATGCATCATTATTAGTACTGTTAGTCGACATTTCCTTTTTGTTTCTGCATTCTCCGTTTTCAGCTGAAATTCATCATTCGTCACCTATTTGCTTATCCAAATTAAAGTCCATTTCAGCTTTAATCGAAATAATCTTGTGACAACTGCTTCAATTTCGGGATCTTAGAGAGCAAGATCCGAAGAAATAACCCGTTTCAATGAACCCAGACACAGAGAATGGGACATCCCAATCCCTATTTGAATTTCCACTTCTAACAATTTTTATTTTATTTTATTTTATATTATTTTTTTTAAGACTTATTTTTAATAAATATAATTAAGACTTAAAGTTTAGTTTAGAGTCTAACCATAATCTAAAACAATATCTTAGGTAATGTTTCATATTTAGCTCTATGTGTTAACTCTTATTTAATATATATAGATTTGCGTGATTTCAAAGATATTGCTATTTAGAGATGAAAATATTATAGATTAAATATTAGTATTTAGAGATCAAACGGGCATGCAAATC
>JAWDEX010000003.1:3872973-3884572 GCA_035221805.1 Trichilia hirta | reverse complement strand
AATCTCTTCTCCAACAGCTTGCCTTTTTTCTTGATTGAATGCCCTTCTTTTTTGTCCCACAGGTTTGCTTGTAGGCCATATCGATAGCTTGTGCATGATGATTTAAGTGTCGACCCCAGGCATATCGTTATGGCTCCATGCAAATACATCTTTATTTTGTCACAGACATTCTTCTAACATCCAGACTTTATTAGAGTTGAGGTGCGCGCAGATTTGGACAGTCTTTTGGGGGTCAGAATTATCTATGTTTATTTTTTTTAGTTTTTTTGCAGATTCAAAGGCAGGGTCGCCCTCAGGCAAGACCCAACTACCTTTCCGTCAACCTTCTATGGCCTATTCTTCTATGTCATTGGCGTTGTCATTTTTTTTCCTTCGACTTCTTTTATGAATATAGTGAACAGACTTGAAAGAGGTCGCGAAACATGATCGAGCTTCTCTCTAACTTCTTTGACTATACCCACCTCGTTACCAACCTGGAACTTGAGCTTGAGATAGTGGATACTCTCCATTGCTTTGGTGGCCCAGAGAAATGATCGACCCAAAATGATAGAGTAAGGCATTGACAAGTCTACCACCTAAAACTCGATCATTGTGATTTTTTCTTGCAGTCTGTCTCCCATGGTAACAGGTAATGACACCTTGCCCAAGGGCGTGACACAGGATTCTCCGAAATTATGTAGTGCAGATTCTGGATCTCCTAGCCTTACATCCTCTATCCCAGGGCATCGAGGGTATCTTTGAAAATGATGTCTACCGAACTTCCTGTATCAATGAGGATTCGGTTGACTTCCTTTTCTCTTAACCTTATGGTAACTACCAAGGCATCATCGTGGGAAGAATGCACGCCCACTTCGTCTGCATTGGTAAAGATTATCGATATCGAGGTAATTCTTGACTTTTTGATCTCTCAAACATTCATGATGTAAAAATTATTATTAGAATTCGGCAGAAAGTATTTTGAATAGTTCTTTTTAGAACGGTTCGAACTCTCTGTCAAGGTGGGCCTACCTAATATCACTATGGTTTGGTGCTTCTTGGTCTGACAGGGTCCTTTGCCCTCAAAATTGGTCAGCAATTGATCTAGATACCGATTCTTTGCCAAGAGATCAATTTACTCTTTTAGATGGAAACAATCGTCAGTGCTATGCCTGTAACACCTATAGTAATCACAAAATCGATCGCCTGAAATATGGGCTCTTTCAGATCTAATTGGGATCGACTCTGTCACATAGAGTTCATTGTCTTTTGCGTATTGCCAGGCTTGCAAAAGGGGAACATTCAGTTGAACGAAGTTTCTCTCGTTTGCCCTACCCGCTTAGTGTTGCTTTCTATCCAGAACCTGCTTCTTAATCATCTCCTTTTGTCGGAGCGGTCAAAAGTTTCTGTCACTTCGGTCTTTTCAATTTGCATTTTTAAATTTCCTTTAATCTTTCCTTGAGGAAAGTTTCTTGTCTGGTCACTCGGGTCGGCTCACCCTTTTTTCTTACTTTCTTAGAAATATTCGATCCTCGATGTCTATTTCTTCAAAGAGCTCTCTTTAGTGGCTTCGTAAGTGGTGATGGATCACTTATTGATGGCGTACCATCCTCTCTCTACTCGGAGCCCTCTCCTCAATCCTTCCAGCGCCAATGGATGGTGAAAGGCCCCCAACTGTATCACTTCATCGTGATACCTTATCATAAAGCTCCGAAGACTCTTGATGGGGCCTTGTCGTAATAGAATAAGGGTGCTTGTGCTACGGGCTATTTTTACAATGCCTCAGAATTCTTTTACGAAACTTTGTCCTAGTTGTCAAAGACTTTCGATGAAGCCCTTCAGGAGATTTCTGACCTGTACCCTGGGCTTTCCTTTCAACGTTAGCAAAAATAACCGATACATCTGCAGTTCGTTTAGTCCTTGGATATACATCATTTCTCTAAAGGTATCTAGTTGCAATTTGAGGTCTGTCTTTCCAATATAGGGTACGATTTATGGCATTTTGAACTTCCTTTGGATGGTTAATTCCATTATGTTCCTGGTGAAAGGGGAATCACCATATTTATCTGTCTCGGTCCTTTCATCCTCGCTCCTCAATAGGCTAGTTCTCATTTCTCTAACCCCAATTTCTTTTAGTATTTTCTTGACACAACTTTCGATCATCTGGGGGTCCGCAGGCTTAACACTGTAATCTCAGGACCTAATTTTGTCAAGTTGAGACTGCAATCTACTGTAGTACGCCTAGGCCTGGTGGGAGTCCTTGAGTTTTTTTGGGGGCTGTAATAAGTAGCAGACATCATAGATTCGTCATCGCCATGCACTTCTGCTTCGTCATGTGCATCGGCTTTGCCTTTCCCTTTCTGCAGGTGAAGCGGGCATTTCTGTCAGCAATTGCCCTAAACGGATTTCGAGCTCTCTGGCCTCTCTCTCTTGGAATACGATCAATCCTGGCTTCGGAGGCTTTTGGCACGACTTGATGCTTTTTTTCGTGCTCTTATCATCGAACCAACGCCTGCAGCCTTGCCATCTCCTTTTCCAGCAATTGATTTTTACTTTCCAGTTCCACAATCTTTCAATTATTGATCTCTCTCATACTTTTTGGTTCCACCGGTCCTCCTTCCATCTGCCAGAATTCGCATTCTTTCACTCTGACAATGGCTCGGCTGGCTGGACCATCGATGCGGTGAGCCAGTACCTCATTCTCATCTGACAATTTCGAAATATCCCTTTTTCTCCCGTGTGAGGGGGATCCCTGGCTGTTTTTCTTGCACTTTTCTAAAAGGGCGATTACGAATGTTCCCCGTCATATCTACACGAATCACTTTTCGAATTTTCTGTTCAGGCTTTTCGCTCGATTTTTACAGACGGCGCCAACTGTTGATGCCCAAATTTTTCAAGGACGAAAGATTCAACACATCACACAAATTTACTGTTACGGTCGATGTAGAACCTTCTCGAAAACTACCTGAAATCACAGAAAAATGAGCTAGGAGTGAAGCCAGATTATCGGCGAATAAACTCCGACGCTCAAGTCAGTAAAATAGTGCAGGGTCAAAAGAAAAAAAAAAGGTACTTGTATTTTAGTATTTTACTGACCCGAAAAACTGGGCTCGGAAAATATTTGTGAGTGCGGTCTCTTTCTAAAAGCTCCAAGATTAGGGAAAGAATCCGAATCCTTGCTAAATGCATTGCTTTTACCTTTTATAGGGCCTATGCACGTGTGAGCATCGGAGAACGGGAGTTCGATTAGATAGGAATAGGCATAGTGGTTGATTCAAACTTTTCACTACTCCTTTAAGTTAGGTCTGGTGTAATAACGAGTGCTTATAACTTATCGTGCACGATCCTATCTAACGTGATGGGATTCTGAACAATCACTTAAATAGTATATTCGTAGGTCCCATCCTTATTCTCATTTTTTGAAAGAAGTGTGAGATCGTCTAAGTAATCAGGAAAGGACCGCCTTGATAATTAGGATAGGTGTTGAGATACCGAAGTGATAATATTTGACTAAACTCTTTGATTAATTTAAGTCTAAGGTCGGAAAGCCTTAACTGGTATCAATGTCAAGTCGGCAAATATAATCAACAGTGATGAATTCGTAAATTCTTGAATATTTTTAAACCCTTCATCGTTATTTAATACTGTTAGTCTGAATTCGGTTTCGGTTAAAACTCATCATTCGTCGCCGATTTGTCGACTGGTTTGCTCTTATTTCAATTAACGTACATTTCAACTTTAATTTCGTGACACCTGATTCAATTTCAGAATATTAGAGAGCAAGGTTCTAAGAAATAATGCGTTTTCACCGATCCAGACACAGATGGGAACATCTCCATTCCCTATTTGAATTTTCACTATGCAAACAAAAGCAAGATAGTGAAAAACAAAACAAAACGCGTATTGCATGAAAAGGAAGGATGGTCATAGCTATGTCTCTATTGAGAAAACGAAAATAGAATACGGATACGGATGTTTGTTTACTTAAATTGTTTGGTTTGGTGAACTATATAGGATCGATCATCTCCTCTCAGGACCGATAACCTTGTTGTACAATTTAGTCGGACAGACAATGAATAATTAGCCTGCTGTGATATATATATATATAAGACTTGTTTTTAATAAATATAATTAAAACTTAAAATTTTAAAATCTAATCATAATCTAAAACACTATTTCATTTGATATTTCATATACTGAGCTCTACTTGTTAACTCTTATTTTTATTAGTATTTAATTCTTTAATTTAGATACACTTACCCATTTGATCTCCCAATATTATTATATAATATTTTCATCTCTAAATAGTAATAACTTTGAAACCACATAGCAATCAATTTAACACCATAATTAAGCTTTAATTTTGTTGAAATTAAAAGTTTTTATAGGCCAGTAAAACTTAATTAAATCCTCTTGGATTAATTGGTATGTCTATAATTTCATAATCTGATTGGTGTCCATTTCTAAATTGATAGCTTTTGTGGGAAGTAATATATTAACTAATCGAACTATTTTTTTTAGTGATTATATGGATCCTGACAAAAACGAGCTTAATTTTACCTAATTTTACAGCTTAATTTTGTTTTTGATGTAATTTGTTCCGAATTCTTTATTATTAAGAAAAGCTTGCGGATAAAAGAAAAAGAATAGAATTTATTGAGCGGGAAAATTAGGCACGAGAGCTCGTGGTGGAAGTACGTGCATATAAACTGCCAAAGGAGTTGTGAGAGTGAGAGGATGTGCTGAAGTTTGCCACGTGGAGATCACTCATATTCACTCTCTTAGGGAAACAGTCTTTGTCACGTGACTTGATGCTTTGTTCTGCACGTGCTCTATTATTATTTTGCTCTTTTGAGCCATAGCAACTTGATTATTTGGCGCTACGATTAATAGAATCCCAGGACAAATTATTATTATTATTATTATTATTGTCTCTTTAATTTCAAACATATTATAGTTTGAAATTTTTCCAAACTTCACGTCAATAAAATTCTAATTTTAAAATTTTTAAATGTATTTTTGTATTTTATTTTGCGCAAAGGATTGGAACCTATGTCATCCAAATGAATCTACACTGATTAATTTTTTAGTAAAGAATCTACACTAATTGATTTGCATAGAATTGTGATGATAATTGACGATCTTCACAGTAAATCGCCTTTTCAATCCATGGGATACCGTGTCTGAGAGTATACAATTTGCATTTGGGATCAGAGAAATTAATGAAGGTTATTTTATAAGATAATAAAAAAATTAACCTTGCATATGGGTTAAATTGAAGTGCGATTAAATTTGAAATCCATCTTATTTCCCATAATATTAAGATAAAAGATTATGGAAATTATTCTAAGAAATGACAAGTATACATTAAAACTTGAAAATATAATTTAAAGGCAATTAATTCTTAAAAAAAATATTGAAAGACCTTATAAATTAATGCCCTGGTGATATAAATAAAAAAAGCTATTAATCACAAGATTCATTTCAATCGTTGAAATTAATTCTCATCATGTAAATTTAGTATTGTGTGTGATCACGGACTCCACACTCCCAATGATCACGAAAAGACAGACAGAAATTATAATGAAAAGTTAATCATGTAAAATCAATAATTAACCTTCACGATCAAAGAGCGCTTGATCAAGTAAAAAAGGGAAAATATTAATTTATAAATGTAAAAATTGAGCGGACCCATATATAAATACAGAGCTTTCTGATACATCCCCACGATCACATACCCAACTATAACAACTCGAAAACTTCCCCATTTTTTCTTCCACAAATCACAAAACTCTTTCTGCTTCAATCTCATCGCAAACTACAATGGAAAGATTTTCTAGTGTTCATCTTCTTCTTCTGCTCTTCTCATTAGGTAAACAGTCTCACTGACATATTTGTTTAGCTGTTCTAATGCATTGTTTCATCGTATTTGCAATTTTTGAATGATGATGGTGATTATACGAACTGATTCATTTGTTAAACTGTAGGCATTGTAAATTCATCTGCAACAGTTTTCACCCTCGAGAATCGCTGCAGATACACGGTATGGCCCGGAACTTTGTGCGGAAATGGTGTGGCCACCCTCGGTGATGGGGGTTTCGAATTAGCACCTGGTGCATCGGTTGAGTTCCCCGTCCCACGAACCTGGTCGGGTCGTTTGTGGGCCCGAAGTGGCTGCAATTTTGACGCTTCGGGCACTGGCAAATGCGCAACTGGTGACTGTGGTGGTATGCTAAAGTGCACCGGCGGTGGCGCACCACCTGTTAGCCTAGTGGAATTTACTATTGGCAGAAACGCTAATGATAAGGACTTCTACGACGTCAGTCTTGTTGATGGTTATAACTGTGGCTTAGGTGTTAAAGCCGTTGGTGGTACAGGAGATTGTCAGTACGCTGGCTGCACGGCTGATCTCAATAGTAACTGCCCGCCCGAGTTACAGGTAACGGCTTCGGGTTCGGTTGTTGCTTGTAAGAGCGCTTGCTTAGCGTTTAACACGTCCCAGTTTTGTTGCACTGGTGATCATTCGACCCCGGCGACCTGTTCTCCGACACAGTATTCGCAGCTGTTTAAGAATGCGTGTCCTTCGGCATATAGTTACGCCTATGACGATGCTTCTAGTACTTGTACTTGTTCTGGTTCAGATTATTTAATAACCTTTTGTCCTACGAATTAGTTTTGGCATGATTTATGCTGATTTATTCTTTAGACCTTTATTTTAAGATTGTGATTTTAGATCCTTAATAAATCAGTTAGATTATTATTATTATTATTATTATTATTATTATTATTATTATTATTATTATCTGTGAGCTTGTATTGTTGATTGGTAACTTGATGACGTCAATAAAAAGGGATTATAATTTCGTTAACAATATCCATTAATTTGGATACGTTTTTCTGATTGATTTTAATTTATATGGTTGGGTTGTTGGGTTTGGTAGGATGGATGGATGGAAAGTAGCTAATACTGAAGCATTCTTTTTAGTTTCTTTCCGTGTTGGTGGATTGCGTATAAATTACACGATCTTTTCGTGCTCGTAAATCATATTAACTTTCTATAGTTTCCGAGGTTGGTTAGTTGATTTGTCATGAACTTGAATAGAGAAATCAACACAATTTTTTAAATTGATTTGTGATAAAGATCCTAAATTAGATACACATACAGTCAGTGAATTCCAGCACCATTAGTTTGGTTGATTATAAAATATCATTACCTTTCAATGTTTAATTTTTTTCCCGGATTAAACGAAGGATAATCAAATAGCATGACTTGTTCTATGGGATAATAGTCGTGACAATTTATTTCGTCGATATAATAATAATAATAATAATGGTCTCAAAACTAATGGACATACCATATGAAAATTAGAATCTGAGTCTCGTAAATTGTAATTATGTATGTGATTTGATCTCGGAACAATATTTAATTTTGGGCGTGTGCAGTCCTTTAAGCTTTGTATTTAAGAAACAACTCAATAATTCTCATGGAAGAAAACTGGTACAATCAAATCATTGCGTTTGAGTTTCCAAGTCTTCAGTGCAAAGCAAACTATAAGTTTCAGATGTGGTAAAGGTTGTACAAAAATCCACGCAGAAGCCATTGCATCTTTGTCGTATTCTTTTGGATGAAATACTCTTTTGTCTGGTCGAACCACAATCAATCCAGACCCAGGTAATTAATTTTACTATGATGGCCGATTTAAAAAAGTTTCGTCAAACAAAGCAAATGCAAGTTCTCCAGATTTCTCTTTTTTGGGACGCCCTTAACTGCAGGAGGATATCGTAAACGAATCTGACCAATTTAATATGAAATCACGAGACGACATTTTCCTTTTTGTTTATTTTTCAAGCTCATATATTATACCCTCGTACGAACGTACTGCCAGAGTCAAAAAATAAATTCTAATTTTATTCATAGATTGAATCTGAAATTTTATAGGATAATGGCCAGTCAGAATTTTTTAGTAGTTAGAAATTGAAAATTCAAGATAATCTCTTAGTCTTCACCAACCGTTCATACTCCACCGGATATATCTATCTATCTATCTTTCCGAAACCAAACTATTTTGTTATTTACCCCCTACACATTAAAGATATAACAAAAGTTCATATTATAAAAATAAATAAATAAATAAATTCTTTGAAATTGTAGCAAACGAATTAAATGTCACAAGGTAAGAATTGTTAAAAAAAGAAGTTTACGTACCATGCTCTTCCCTGCATTTCAAACTGCATGGATGCCAATTATTAGGGTTTTAATCCTATCTCATATTCTGTAAATGACATATCACATAAATACTGGGGAACGATACGTATAACACAGAGATCAACATAGGGAAAAATGAGGCATTTTCTTTTCTTTCAAGGCCTTCGGCCAAACCTCAGCCTACTCTCAACAAAAGCTTTCATTTTTTTCTTTTCCTTGTTTTTTTTGATCTTTTTCTTTTCCATACATTACAGTTTTCTCTACAGGAAGCTTTCATCTTCGAAAACTAATTTAACCCAATTTCTTAAACGACTATGGGTCAACCACAAGGTTAAAACCTACATCCAGGGCATTACGTGCCGCCTTTCCTACCTTATAACCCTAGGAAAATTACAAGCCAAATGGAAAATTGGAAAAAAATTCAAACACTAAAGATGACTACTTTTTACAAACATTCCTTTCGAATAACTAGTCTTTAAATATAAACCACCCCGAAGACGATCTAACCAAGATAATCGAATCTCACCAGAGCCTGTGCACTGACCATCACCTTCCTCTCTACTGCTGAAGAGGGTCTGGTCTGTGCAGTCGAGTGATGGTCCACAAGCTAAATTATATGAATGGCATGCTGAATGGCACACTCTGAGCCTGTTGTCCCCATCCTTGTCACACTTCTGGATCGATATCTGCTTAGTCGGCAACAGCATTCTTTGTCAAGATATATGAAAACTATAAATTTACAAGATGGGGAAGTACTATAAAATATAAAGTAATCATAAAAGGGGTTGTCAGGTCAAATTGAATACGGAAATATCAGTTCTTTCTAGTACATGGTATGGAAGAACAGAAAAACAAAAACAAAATAAATCAATAAATTGACTCAGATCGGAGAAGAAGATTAGGGGAAGAAAGGGAAGGGGTGGGGAGGGATTATAAATATGATTGTAGAAATGAGGAAAGGAAACTTACCCAGCAGGCTAGTCGCTTGGCAGCCTCATCACAGTAGCTGTTCCCAAAAAGATTAAATAACTTCCGTGCACCACCTGGAAATAAACGGTGGTAGTTGGGTTTGACAACAACTTCTTCCAGCTGTTGCAGTATACTTGGCTCACTGGGAGCACAATGTTCCCCACCAGCATCCTTCTCCAGCACATTTTTGCAGACAGACAGACTAGATACGAGCTTGGAGCTGTTCTGACAAGTGTAGCCTGCATAGTCAGAGCAACGGAATTCACAAACTCCATTATCACAGACCCCTCCATGGAGACTGCATTGTTCATCGCAGACAGCTGCATATCATGCCAAAAGAAGGTGTTACAAGGAGAAAAGCAAACTGCACTAATTGTATTGATGTACAACCTGTATTGTATTTACCTACCAATTATTTGTTTAGCAGAAATATTAGATCAATGCTTAAGTTAGACACAACTGAAAGATCTCAAGCTGAAAAGCATAATTTCATTACCAGTAGAGCAGTCAATGCCAGCATATCCATTTTCACATTCACATACCCCATTTAAAAGGCACTTGCCATGTCCATTACAACTGCCAGGGCAGGATCCTGTGAAAAGGAAAACCTTCAGCAGAATGGCAAAACTGATTAGGGGGATGAAGAGACTTTAAAAACTCACGTTTACTACAATCATGCCCATTAAACCCTAAAAAGCAGTGACACTTTCCATCAACACAATCCCCGTTGAAATTACAAGAATTGGGACATTGCCCAAACACAGAAATCGCACCCATTCTACATAGCTCATTGTAAGCAGGGCAAATCAGTTCACCTACAGAATCAGCATTAAAAAGAATTTGAGGTATGAATAGTATTATTTGATTTAACAAAATATTCAGATAGATCAGCATCCTTACCATTAAAACCAGGGAACTGAACTGGCCCACCAGCTTCAGGACACACTTTCCAAATACCGTCCACAGCAACCTAAAGAGAAATTATTTCTTATACATGAAAACGCAATTGCAAGAAGAAAGTGTTCACAAATTTAAGTTCAAAGATCATCCTTGCACTAATTTATTGTCGCATGCGAATGGGAAGCTAAGGCATACTTTGCCATAATGGAGAAGATTTTGTAATGGTTGCAAGTTTCAAAAGTCATTGTTCTTTTCTTTTCTTCTTTATATAGGAAACAAAGAAACCCGTATTAAAAAGAATGGATACCAAAGTCATCGTATTCCAAAAATAAAATTTTGTTACTTTATCACAATAGCTAGAGAGTGGATGAATCTATCATAAGGGGCAACCAGTCATATATAACTATGCATAAAGATGAAATAGAGTGCTTCATGAAAGAAAAAAATATGAATACAGAAGCAGTAAACCATACCTCCAGCGAGTTGTTTATACATCTGTGCTGATAGCAGCCATTTCCTTGGGTCATACAACTGCGTACAAACCCCATACGTACCAGTGATGAGGCCATACACCTAATATTGATAGAGAAATGTCAGGTACTTAGATTGCTACTCAAAATTAATTAACTGCAGGCCTAAGAGCTCTCCAAACCCACAATCTCACCTAGAGTTGCTCCCTCGCACTTCACCCAACATTCTGTCAGGTGCTCGTGCACTATTAGTGTCTGTACATGATCCATCAGAATAGGCTACAAAATAGGTGCAATAATCAGCCAACGAGGACTGACCACCTGCAAAAGCCAATATTATAAGTTAATAGAACTTCGAACCAAGAGCCAAACCAAGAAACTCATCAAGAGAGATCCACATATTACAAATAATTGCATTGTTTTCAACACTACATATTGATGTAGAACATCCTATGGAGCTATGCTATATCACACATATTCTAAACATTTGTGCATGTGTATTTGAGTATCAAAAACACAATATTAGCACAATATGGTAATTATATACTAATGCTGAACAGGTCATGATGAAAATACCAATATCCCCAGCACAATAAACTGCATAATGAACATATGGCTGTCCAATAGTTTGTTTGATCCTTTCTTCATAACAAAAGTTACAATTTTGACAGCAAATTACAAAAGGACAGCCCAAATTTTGTAATATTTGTTAGAACAAAAATCCACAATTAGTTACAAAGTGCAAGAAGGCGAGATGGATAACCTAAAAAACAAAAGATAGTTCCCAACTTTTATCTGTTACAATATTCAAATTTCATACATGAAAGAGACATATCCGAAGACCTAGAAAGCCTCCTCGAGATGGAATTAGAAAAATAAAATGGAAAAATAAAATAGATAACCAAAATTAACAAAAAGAAAACTAAATATAAAAGAACAAACCTTTATTAGCCTGTGGAAAATAACGGGCCCATTGAGGGAGATCGCCACTATAACTTACGATTGGGCAGTAACCCTCTGCCTCCCTGTTATATGTACATCCAGATAATTGGGTTGTGTTGCAATGGTATGCACCCTT
>JAWDEX010000003.1:3822056-3872873 GCA_035221805.1 Trichilia hirta | reverse complement strand
AAATATTATAGATTAAATATTACTATTTAGAGATCAAACGGGCATGCAAATCTAAATTAATATATATGTATATATATATATATTAATTTAGATTTGCATGCCCGTTTGATCTCTAAATACTAATATTTAATCTATAATATTTTCATCTCTAAATAGCAATATCTTTGGAATCACGCAACAATTGAATACCATAACTAAGCTTTAGTTTTCTTTAAATTAATAATTTTTATTAGTGGCCGAAACCTAATTACATTCTCTTGCTTTAATTGGCACGTAACTTCATAATCTGACTGGTGTTAAGAGTCGATTTCTAAATTGCTAGCTTTAATGGGAAGAAATTTATTAACTAATCGAACTTTTTAAAAAAGAAAATCTATTTCATTTTACTAATTACATGCATCCTCGCAAAGATGAGCTTAACTTGACTTTTTTTTCAGCTTAGCTTTGTTTTTGCTGTAACTTGTTGAAGATTTCCCAAGTCTTATTATTAAGCAAAGGTTTTGGGTAAATGACAACGAAACATGGATCTATTGAGCCGGAAAATTAGCTAAGAGAGCTAGTGCTGGAAGCACGTGCATGTAAACTGTCGAAGGACGCGTGAGAGGGGGAGGATGTGCTAATGTTTACCACGTGGGGATCACTCATCTCACACCCTCACACCTCTCGAGGCATCCTTCGTCAAGAGAAGCTGTCTTTGTCACTTAGACTTGATGCTTGTTCTGCACTTGCCATACTATTATTTTTACTTTGTATATGGCGCTCAGATTTCCCATGGCAAATTATTATTATTGTTACTTTAATTTCTAACATTCCAGTTACAAATTCTTCCAAAGTTCACGTCAATACATTTATAATATATGAATTTTATAAATTCTAACTCTATTTTTGTATTTTATTTAGTGCAAAGAATTGGAACCTATATGCCATTCAAATGAATCTACACTGATTAATATTATTCTAGTAAAGAATCTACAATAATTAGTTTGTATTAAATTGTGATGATGATTTGACGATCATTGCCGTCTATCGCCTTTTAATCATGGTATCCTGTGTCTGAGTATATCAATTTGTATTTGGGATTAGAGAAATTGATGAAGTTTATTTGACAAGATAATCAAAAAAATTAACCCGGCATATGGGTTTAATTTAAATGCTATTAAATTTGAAATCCATTTTATTTCCCATAATATTAAGAAATAAGATTATGGAAATCAGTCCAAGAAATAACAAGTATACAATAAAACTTTAAAAATATAATTTGAAAGATCTTATAAATTAATGCCATGGTGATATAAAAATATAATTAATTTTAGAATTCAAAATTCATTTCAATCGTTCAAATTAATTCATATAATGTAAATTTACTATTTTGTAGGATCACGGACTTCAATTCATCCCCTCAAGATCACGAAAAGACGGATAGAAATTATAATGAAAAGTCAATCATGCAAAATTTATAATAACCGTATGCGATGAAAGAGCATTTGATCATGCAAAGGAGGAACAAAATTAATTTCGAAAGATGGAAAGAGAGTGGCCCCATAGATAAATAGTTTTCTGATTCAAACCCACGATCTCATTCCCAACTATAACAACTATAAGTCTCCCCCATTTTTCTTCCTCAAATCACGAACTCTTTCTACTTCAATCTCATTACAAAACTACAATGAAAATTTTTTCCAGATATTATCTTCTTCTTCTTCTGCTTTTCTCATTAGGTAAACAGACTTCCTGACATGTTTGTTTAGCTGTTCGAATGCATTGTTTCGTAGTATTTGCTATATTTGATTGAAGATGGTGATTATATAAACTGATTCGTTTGTTAACTGTAGGCATTGTAACTTCATCTGCAACAGTTGTCACACTCGAGAATCGCTGCAGATATACGGTATGGCCAGGAACTTTATGCGGAAATGGTGTAGCTACCCTTGGCGATGGGGGTTTTGAATTAGCACCCGGTGCATCAGTCGAGTTCCCCATCCCACAAACCTGGTCGGGTCGGTTCTGGGCCCGAACAGGCTGCAATTTTGACGCTTCGGGCACCGGCACATGCACAACGGGTGACTGTGGTGGCGTGCTAAAGTGCACCGGCGGTGGCGCACCACCTGTCAGCCTAGTGGAATTTACTATTGGCAGAAGCGCTAATGACAAGGACTTCTATGACGTCAGTCTGGTTGATGGTTATAACGTTGGCTTAGGTGTTAAAGCCGTTGGTGGTACAGGAGATTGTCAGGACGCTGGTTGCGTGGCTGATCTAAACGGTAACTGTCCGTCCAAGTTACAGGTAACGGCTTTGGGTTCGGTCGTTGCTTGTAAGAGTGCGTGCTCAGCGTTTAACACGCCTGAGTTTTGTTGCACTGGTGATCATTCGACCCCGGCGACCTGTTCTCCGACAGAGTACTCGCAGCTGTTTAAGAATGCGTGTCCTTCAGCCTATAGTTATGCCTATGATGATGCTTCTAGTACTCGTACTTGTTCTGGTTCAGATTACTTAATCACCTTTTGTCCCACTACCTAGTTTAGGCATGATTTGTGCTGATTTATTCTTTTGACATCCAATTTCAGATTGCGATTTTAGATACTTAATTGCAGAGATAAAGATGATGATAATTATGTGTGACATTTCTAGTTAGATTGGTTACTTGATGATGTTAATAAAAAGGGATTATAGTTTTAGTTAACAATAACCATTAATTTATATATGTTTTTCATATTGATTTTTAATTTATGTGGTCGAGTTGGTGGGTTGGTTGGTTTGGTAGAATGAATGGAGGGAAAGGATATATAATTAAACTCATTTTTTATTTCTTTCAGCTTTAGTGAATTGTATAGCTCAAAACACCATCCTTTCGTGCCCCTAAATCATTTGAAAATTCTGAAGGTTTGTTAGTTGAGTTGTCATAAACTTAAATAGAGAAAACAATACAATCTTTAGCATTGTTTTTTAATTAAAATCTTAGATTATATATACATGCAGTGAATGAATTCAATTGTCTTCGGCTTGGCTCATCATAAAATATCATGACGTCTTAATGTTTAATCCTTTTACGAATTAAACAAAGGATAATCAAATAGCATGAGTTCGTTTTATGTCATAATCCTATTAATATAAATAGAATTATTACATAAGAACTACAAGATAAACCGTATGAAAATTGAATCTGAGTCTCGTAAATCGTCATTATTTATAGGATTTGGTCTCAATTCAACAATATTTAATTTTGAGGGTGTGCAGTCCTTTCACCGTTGTATTTAAGAAAAAAACTAAATAATTGGATAAACAAATCGTTACATTTGGGTTTCCAAGTCTTCACTGCAAAGCAAGCCAAGTTTCAGACGTGCTGAAGTTCGTCCAGAAATCAACTGGTGCATCTTTGTCAAAGACTCCTTTCATCTGATCGGATCAACAATCCATCCAAATTTTCATTTCTGTTTTTTCTTTCAAGCACAAGGATTATACCCTCGTTCGAAGATACTGCCACAAGATCAAATTTTATTCATAGATTGAAACTGAAATTTAAAGATCCAGCTGAAGGCCAAGCAGATAATTTTTAGTAGTTGGAAATTAAAAATTTGATATCCTGTCATTGTCACCAGTAAACCGTTTTTTTCTTAGTTTGAAACGGAAAATTATGGTGCCGCCTTAACAATAAACTCACAATTGGACAGTTGCCAATTGAAAGATGGCTCAATTCCACCGGATAAATATATATAATATATTTCAGATTCCCAACTATTTTGTTATATCCCCGAACTCAGAAAATATTACAAAATAAAAAACTATAACATAAAACTTCCAAATTGTAGCCAACGAATTAGTTACAAGGTAATGTGTAAAAATTAAAAAAAAAAAAAAAAAAAAGGAGTTGCGCAATGCTTTCAATGTACCGCAATTAAAAATGGCAGGATTTTTGAATTTTTAATGGGTGCCAATTATTTGAATTTTAATCCTATCTCATGCTCCGCAAACATCGTACCACACGAATACTGGGGAAAGGTACATAAAAACCAGAGATCAACAATGGTATATATGAAGCATTTTCTTTCCTTTCATGGCCTTCGGCCAAACCTCAGGTCACTCGCAACAAAAGCTTTCATTTCTTTTTCTTTTCCTCTTTTTTCTACATTACAGTTTCTCTACAGGGAGCTTTCATCTTCGAAAGCGTAATTCAACCACAAGGTTGAAACCTACATCTAAGGCAATACGTGCCAACTTTCCTACAATACTAGGAAAATTACAAGCCAAATGAAAATTAAAATAAAAAAAAAAAATTTCAAATACTAGATTTGGCTACCTTTTACAAACACTCCTTTCGAAGAACTATTTCTTAAATATAAACCACCTCGCAGATGATCTAACCAAGATAGTCTAATCTCACCAGATCCCGTGCACTGACCACCACCTTCCTCTTTACTGCTGAAGAGGGTCTGGTCTGAGCAGTCAAGTGATGCTCCACACGCTAAATTATATGAATGGCACGCTGAATGGCACACCCTGAGCCTGTTGTCACCATCCTTGTCACACTTCTGGATTGATATCTGCTTAATCAGCAACGACATTCTTCATCAAGATATATGAAAAGCAATAATAAAATACAAGATGGGGAATCAGTATAAAATATGAAGAAATTATACAATAGGTTGTCAGGTCAAATTGTGACCAAAAAAATCAGTTTTTTAATAGTAAATGTATGGAAGAACAGAAAACTGAAAACAAAATAGTTCAATATATAGACTCAGATTACAGAAGAAAATTAGAGGAAGAAAGGTGAGGGGAGGGTATGCAAATATGATTGTAGAAATAAAAGAAGAGGAAAGGACACTTACCCAGCAGGCTAATCGCTTGGCAGCCTCATCACAGTAGCTGGTCCCAAAAAGATTAAATAACTTCCGTGCACCACATGGAAATAAACGGTGGTAGTTGGGTATGACAACAACTTCTTCCAGCTGTTGCAGTATACTTGGCTCACTGGGAGCACAATGTTGCCCACTAGCATCCTTCTCCAGCACATTTCCGCAGACAGACAGACTAGAGATGAGCTTGGAGCTGTTCTGACAAGTGTAGCCTGCATAATCAGAGCAACGGAATTCGCAAACTCCATTATCACAGACCCCTCCATGAAGGCTGCATTGTTCATCACAGACAGCTGTATATCATGCCCAAAGTACCGTGTTACAAGGAGAAAAGGAAACCACACTAATTGTATTAATGTACCATCTATGTTGCATTTATCTACCAATTATATGTTTAACAGAATATTGGATAAATGCTTAAGTTGGACACAACTGAAAGATTACAAGTTAGCAAGGATAATTGCATTACCAGTAGAGCAGTCAATGCCAGCATACCCATTTTCACATTCACAGACCCCATTAGAAAGGCACTTGCCATGTCCATTACAACTGCCAGGGCAGGATCCTGTGAAAAGGAAAACCTTCAGTAGAATTGCAAAAATGATAACAGATAAAGGTAGATTAAATTTAAGAATTTCGGAAATTTAAGTTATATCTGTACACAGGCCACAATGGCATGAAAAGGCTTTAAGAACTCACGTTTACTACAATCATGCCCATGAAACCCTAAAAAGCAATGACACTTTCCATCAAAACAATCTCCATTGAAATTACAAGAATTGGGACATTGCCCAAACACAGAAATTGAGCCCATGCTACAGAGTTCATGGTAAGCCGGGCAAATCAGTTCACCTACAGAAACAGCATTAAAAGGAATTTGAGGTGACTAATATTATTCGATTTATCAAAGTATTCAGATAGATCAGCATACTTACCATTAAAACCAGGGAACTGAACTGGCCCACCGGCTTCAGGACACACTTTCCAAATACCATCCACAGCAACCTAAAGAGAAATTATCTCTAATACACTCAAAATGCAATTGCAGGAAGAAAGATTTCACAAATTTAAGTTGAAAGATCATCCCTGCACTAATTATTGGTCCATGCAAACAGGAAGCTTAGGCATACTTTGCCATAATGGAGAATATTTCTCTTTTCTTTTTTTGATAGGAAACAGAGAAACGCATATTAAAAAGAAGGGATACTGAAGTCATCATATTTCAAAAACAAAAATCTGTTAATTCATCACAATAGATAGACAGTGGACAAATCTGGCATAGGTAGAAAGTCAGTCACTCATAATTATGCACAAAGATGACGTGTTTCATGAGAGAAAAAAATACACATACAAAAGCACTAAACCATACCTCCAGTGAGTTATTTACACATCTGTGCTGATAGCAGCCATTTCCTTGGGTCATAGAACCACGTACGAACCCAGTACGTACCAGCGATGAGGCCATACACCTAAACATTGACAGAGAAATGTCAGGTACTGATATTGCTACTCAAAATTAATTAACTTCAGGCCTAAGAAATCTCCAAGCCCACAATCTCACCTAGAGTTACTCCCTCGCACTTCACCCAACATTCTGTCAGGTGCTCGTGCACTATTAGTATCTGTACATGATCCATCAGAATAGGCTACAAAATAGGTGCAATAATCAGCCAATGAGGACTGACCACCTACAAAAGCCAATATTATAAGTTAATAGAACTTCAAACCAAGAAACTCATCAAGAGAGATCCACATATTACAAATAATTGCGTCTGTTTCAACAACTACATACCGATGTAGAACATCCTAAGGAGCCATGCTATATCACATATATTCTAAACATTTATGCATATGTATTTGATTATCAGAAACACGATATTAGTACAATATGGTAATTATAAACTAATCCTGAATGGGTCATGATGAAATGAGCGCCAATGTCCCCAGTAAAATAAACCATATAATGAAAATATGGCTGCCCCAATAGTTTGTTGTGATCTTTTCTTCATCACAAATGTTACAAAATTTTGACAATAATAACAAAAGGAAAGCCCAAATTTTGTAACGTTTGTTGAAACAAAAATCCACAATGAGTTATAAAATGCAAGAAGGCAAGATGGATGACGTAAGAAATACTGGATACGTCCTAATTTCTATCTGCTACGATATTCAAATTTTATACATGATAGACGAATATATTTGAAGGCCCAAAAAGCACCCTTGAAATGGAATTAGAAAAATCAAACGGAAAAAAGGAAAAGATATTTTAAGTAGAACCAAAATTAACAAAAAGAAAATTAAATGCAAAAGAACAAACCTTTATTAGCTTGTGGAAAATAACGGGCCCATTGAGGGAGATCAGCGCTGTAACTTACAATTGGGCAGTAACCCTCTGCCTCCCTGTTATATGTACATCCAGATAATTGGGTTGTGTTGCAATGGTATGCACCCTTCCAGAGGTTGCATGGGGATGTAACAAAGTCAGTTCCTTGGTTTTGACCCCAATCAAGGCAGTCTGCCATGCTATAATTAGCCTGGTACCAACCACTATCCTCTAATAAAGCTAATGTCATTTTTGACACTACTGATCTAGTATCCACAGACCCTGTCATAATCTCATTCATCAGAAGTCTTTTCTCCCAGTGAGATCCTGAAACAAGTTGTCAAACAAACACTAATCATTGTCATGTTAGATTCAACCACAAATTTTTGCATATAATACGGTGATTTTGAAGCCAACAAGTTTATAGTCCCAGAAATATCATTTCCTGTGGTGAAAGCATCTTGCATATATTTATTTCGTAAAAATAAACCCCGTATAAACATTATAATATGCAGTGCACGTGGGATCTATAGATTGTTCCCAGTTTCCACTTTGTCAAGGAAAAAATTCCTAATCTGCTACAAATCTGTTGATGGCTGAAACTAATTACATATTATTTGGAATGGAGGATGGAAAGAATATAATAATAGCACATTAAGAAAATGAAAACCTGATGTTCCACGTCCTCCTCCATCTTCTAGCTCCAAACCGGTGAAGTTTTCAGAAAATGCCTGCCAATGTAAACACTCGTCAACAATTTTCTGGTTTTCTAGCTTGTAACTTTTCAACAATTTCAGCCATGAACCATAAATAAATAATATTTACAATGCAAGCTTCTCATAAGAAACACACCAAATTCAAGCATAATGAAGAGTGTGAGAATTACCCCATAATGGTAACGTGAGTGCATGACAACATGAGGAAGCACAACACGTGTCACCATCCGCCTGAGTTTTTGGTCCATAGCTTGTTGAGTAACCTGCCAAAAGTGATCAGTATCCTGCTAATTAGAAAAACTAGTAGATTTCTATTATCATCTCTACATGTTTCTTACAGTAGGTGCCATAATATTTACCTGACTACGCCTTCTTTTTCTCTCATCCCTAAAATGGGAGAAGGCATGTGGATCGAAACCAAGAACATGCATAACCTGCAAAAGATCCACTGTGGTGATCAGTACAAAAGTAGATTCTTCATACTTCAGGAGTTCATTTGAAAACCAACTGACCTCGTGGATGAGAGTAGCTGAAAGTAAAGTCTCAGCTTCAGCAGTCAAATGACGAGGAGCAACATTCACGTGCCCTACAAAGGAAAAGCACCATAGTTCTGGTTTAAGAAATCTTTAGCAAATAAGGGCAGGATAAAGTTAAAGACAAACCATCAAATAATTACCAGCAATTGCACGACCCCACTGATCCCGCTCACATGCCACTGCCCATGCCAGAGTGTTGCCAGTGGTAGGTCTCGTTGTCACCAAAAGAACTAAGTCCGCATCAGTAACACCCTCTGGTATAAGTTTGAACAAAACAGAAGGGTGAGATCTCAACTGGATCAAAAAATACCACAAACCCAATAAAATAACATGATGAGACTCAGTCACAACAAGATACCTTCAACATATTCACGTGGAAGCTGTACACCTCCATCTTGTCCACATGCAGAGTATCCACTTAACCGCAACTTCCCTTTTACAGGCTCAACGGCTAAGGCTCTTCTGAACCAGCCGGCTGTTTGGCCCAGAGCCTTCATTACATGGATGGCAAAAGTTAATGTATCTGTTTTACGAAAAACTCTCTGGCAAGAGTACAACAATGATTATAAACATGAAAAGTATTCAAAATAAACCTTGCGAAGGCGATGCCTTTTGTCCTCATCAGATATATCATCCAAAGTACAGTTATACCAGCAATCACCAAAAATTGGAGGATCGGCATGAGGATTGCAAGAGGGATTTCCTTGAAGAGAATTGGCAGGAGGCTCCCCAAGCTGGTAAAGGAAAAAAGGAACAGATGACAAAGCCAAAGAAAGCACACCCAAAGTTAGTTAATCAGTCCTTACCCATATACAAGCCAACAAATAAGTTATTAATGATGCCAACCTTCACAATATCACCAACTCTTTGACAATCTCTATCAGGCGAATGACCAACTGCATCGTAATTTAAATAAATTCTAATAGGCTGTTTTGTGTCCCTTGGCTGTTCCTGCAAATTGGAAATCCCAAGTAATGACCTGCCTTTGCGATGAAGGTGTTTTGATTTACCAGACTTCTCATAAACCTGAGGGGTAATTGAGTACACTTTCCGACCAGGTCGTTTCCTCTGCTCAAGTATCTGATCATGAATACACGAATGTGATACAATATTTTCACTTCCCCTTTTAGAGTCTCTCCACTGTGGTTGGTGTTCTTGCAATTTAGCATTTACAGCTACAAACCATAACAGCATCAATACAATCTGAGACCAAAGATGAAATATACACGTTAGGAAAAAAATCAAACAAATTAAAACAGGTTTTTGAGAGCGCAAAGAAGAAATCCTAAATTTGCAATGACAAATAAGCAGATCTTACAAAGTCAAACTCACAAACTAACTAATGCATTAAACTTTTTAAGTTAATCTGCTAAATTAACCAAACAACAAGATCAATAATACTATCAGTAGGTATAGAATTGAATTAAAATTCCTCTAGTCTCAGTAAATCAGATTACTACCTTTTGCCACAGACCATGCCATTGCTAACCCAGCTAAAATCAAGCATCAAAAAAAATTTACAAAAAATAAAGTAAATAATTTAACTCATCAATAAGTTCCTCAAACACTGACGTGGGAGAAAAAAAAAATTTAATTAAAAAAAAAATTGCGGAAGAAAAAGTAAGTGAATATGCAAGAGATCAAAAGAATCGATCACCAAAATGTTAGCTTTCCCAGCAAAAATTCTGCTACATAAGGAAAAGATTAAATAAAAAATCTGAATCTGATAATAGCTCAAGACTAGAACTGTCACTAACAAAATCCCCAAATTTCACTACTTTCCCTAAAAATATGCATTCGCAACTTTAATTTTCAGTAAAAAGAATACAAAACCCTAAATGTCCCTAAGAGTAAAATCAACAGCTAACCCGGCTCACCTCGAAAATAACGGCAGCAAATCGAAGCTTAGTACCAAATCTGCATGCAATACATGGGTTACTCCGAATAGTCATCTCCATGAAATGATGAAAATGCTAGCTTTAAGACTCTCGATTCCATCAAATCACCGGCGACCTTTTGATCGGCTTCAGCACCAAGAACAATCGCAGGCTATTCCGCATTTTAATCGATTGATACAAAAGTCTTCAAATTAAAAAGAAAGAAAAAGAACCCGACACTGAGCTTCGATTGTACAATGGATTTGCTAATTGGAAAGGAACAAAACAGATTATTGTACAAGTAGTAGTAAAAAAAGAAAGGCGTTGATTTCGTAATAAAATGTTTTATAGAGTTATGAGCATAGCAATAAATGATTTATGGAGTAAGTCGAATCCAAAGACTTTCCAGTGTTATTTTTGTTTCAGAAATGAGAAACAGTCACAGTAAACACAGAGAAACAGAGAGAAGAGACAAGATGACGAAAAAATCCAAATGGATTGGGTGGTGGGTGGTGGGTGGGGCAGAAGCGATAATTTTTTTAATGTTTTTGGGATGTTTTTCAAAAATATTAATAATAAAATGCCCTTTAAAAGAAAAGTTATTGCAGACATGAGATCAAATATCAAGACAGGCGGAATCACTTCACCTCTCTGATGAATTAACCATTAATTTAGTTAGTTTTTCAGTTTTGTCGATGTAATAACGAAATAGATAATTAAAAGTATTAGAATTATGTTAAATTCGCATACTTAGTAAAACAAAAAAATACAAAAGCATGATATATATATATATGTTGATTTTTGAAAAAAATTATGTTAACAAAATTCAGATTTCAAATCATTTATGTGACACGAGAAATTAAATTTTTATTGAAAAAGAAGTCGGAATTTGATAAGCCTTATCTATCAATAGTTGGCCGAAAATCTTTTGGCTTATTTTCGTTTTTATTTCTATCTAATAATTTACAAACAAAATTATATGTAGAGCTGGATAAAAAATAAGAAATAAAAAATTATAACAAAATAATATAAAATTGCACCAAAAGAAAAAAACTCAGAAACAATTCTATGTACATGAGACTGCACCGTATCCCTTGCCCTATCAATCCATTCATGATCCAGAAGGCAATTGAATCAATAACACACATGCCGTACGAGTGCGTCGCATGGGTATGGGATTTATCACTTTTTACCCTCGGGTTTTAAATATTATCATTTAAAGGCATTTATTTAATTCTTATCACTTAACTCCCCTAAGATTTCTAATTCCGGTATCTCTTTAGCAAAATCATTGTTAATTACGTATGTATTTTAATAATTTTTAAAATAATATTTTAATAGTTATTATTTATCTCCTTTAAAATTATAAATAACAATTTTAAAATATATAAATTTTTTCAGTATTTTCAATATGTAAATTTGTTTATGACATAATTAATTCTTTGAGTATTTATATCATGTTACTTATTTACTAAATATTAATCCATTATTTATTTAAAAATTTTATCAAAAAATTTATTACCAATAGGGTGTGAATTAAATATATTTTTCTCTAAATAATTTTTATTTTTTGTAAAAAATAATTTATTTGTATAATTTTTTTATAACTAGATAAAAATAAATGAAATTATATTTTTTTTATACTAATATTATAGTAAAATTACATTTAAATTATGGATTACTTCTTAAAAAATTATTTAATTTATTGTGTATAAACTGATGTGGCATAATATTATTGATGATTATCCTAGTGTCATGTCATTAAGTATTATTAATTATAGTAATTTTATATTTCTATTAACAAATAACATTATGCCATAAAAGAGTTCTTAAAAAAAATTACTATGCTTCATACTACTCTTAAATTATTATATAGCATCGATTTAAAAAAAAAATACTGTATGATAAAAATTATACAGTCTAATTAATTTTTTATTAATGATAAATAATAATATAATGTAATATAAATTTGATTTTGTTTATCTTTTATCTCGGTGTAAAAAATTACACAAATACATTATTTTTTATAAAACATAAAAATTATTTAAAAAAATATATCTAATTCATACTCAATTGATAATAAATTTGTAGATAAAATTATTAAATAAATAATAAATTAATGTTAAATAAATAAGCTAACACAATATAATTACTCGAATAGTTAATTATATAATAAATAAATTTGCTTACGATAGACAGTAAACAAACTTATATGTTTTAAAACTAACAACTTTAAGAGGGGTAAATAATAATTATTAAAAAATGTTATTTAAATTTTAGATATTATAAATAGTAAATTATTAAGAATACATATATAATTAATTATAATTAAGCAAAACAGTCGAGGAAATTAAAAATTTGACGAAAGTCAGTAATAATTATTAAATAAATACTGTTTAACTGATAATATTTAAAACTTAAATAAAGGAAAATAATAATTTGCCCATTGGGTTAATGGATAGCCATTGGTTTCATCTGCATTGTCAACATAATAACTCCGGTGTGTCGTCGATTTTTAAAGTACGTGGGCCCAAATTTACAATCTGAACGGCATTGGTGTCATTTTTTTTTTTTAAGAACAACTTGCCAATTGGTCCCACGGATTTTTATAATATAGTCATAGTACTTCTCTAAATAATTAAGTTAAAACGTAAATCGATCCCTTATCCTCAAACTTTACATTAAAAGTACTAAGCATTGGTGGGGGGGAGGGGGTGCCTGGGGAAGAAGAACTTTATTGTAAGTTGAACCAATGTTAATATTAATATTTTATATCCCGTAGTCCTTCCTATATTATTGAAGTTTGAAAGATCACTTATATGATACCAAGTGAAAGTAAAATAATAATTATTTTAAACTAATATTAAAAAAATAATTTTTTTATACAAATATTTGAAATAGGTGTGGTATAGATTATATATTATTGTATAAATAATCGAGATTCCTTTTATACAATTAAATTCCAAAACTAAATACCGAAAATCTCTTATTGAAATTATAAAACCCCCAAACACACAGACAAAATGATGATGAAGAAGAAGAAGATTGGTTTGAAATTATTCCTAATTTGGTGGTTAAGGTAATGAACAATCATAAACGGGGAATTAGACTAAAATTGAGATTAAATAGATTGTTAGCTAGGTTAGGTTAGGTTAGGTTTGGTATACATTCATATTATTTTTCCATTTGTTTACTCTTCGCGTTTTACTATTCGCTCTACCGTTGTCTTCGAATACGTTGGCTCAGCAGCATCTATTAATCAGTTTGAACAATACTACACAGCTTAGCATATGTATTAAAAAAGTAATAATTAATTAATCATATGATTAGGAAAATTTTGTCTAGCGAATAGTGTCCTACTAAACCCTCACTTATGTAGATGAAAGAACAATATTAAAAAATATATAATACGATATTGACTCTCAAACATGCAAATCTATTTTGTTAATCAAATCATAATTCAAATGTCAACTTTCACGAAGAGATTAATTAAACAATAATATTCTAGACATAAAAAATAAGGAAGAACAGGAGTAGTAATTAATTTAATTGACAAAATAAGGTACAAGAAATTTTGAGTTTAATTAATTTTACTTATTTTCTAATCAATAATAAAATAAATATAATTTTTTATATTTAAATAATGACGGGAAAAGATAATATTAGTTTGACAAATATACAAAATCAATATAATTAAGAAAATAATGATGTGGACCATTTAGTCATCATACATAGTGTCATCTCTCAAATAAATTGTCTAAAAATTTTTGTCTCTCTAAACTAGTATTATCCTTTTTATTTATAAAAAAAAGTTATTAATTTATATGCATGCAATATTATTTGAAAATTAGACTCACCCACCAGAACTACTTATTGCTTAAATTTGTATTTTTATTATCATTATTATTATTATTATTATTATTATTATTATTATTATATTTCTGAGTGTATCTACAGACAAGTATCTTAGTTTTATTGATAGATCATTAACATGAGACGTGGACAATGCAATGATATATATTATGTGGTCGACATCATGGGATGCGGACAATGGCATCTGATTATTTGAACTATTTATTATTATTAATTGGTCACTCAAGGAATTCATTCAGAAAAGGACTTGGGTTTACTACTTTTTTACTTTTGGCAATTCCACAAAGCAATTTGCATGTTGAAAACTAAAGACAACATACATTATTCGGTATATGTATAGTAACGAATTTGGATGTTTTAGTTTGTAAACCACTCCTATTCTTTTTTCCAATGTATTTTAATTATCGAGTCATATCCCATCGAACTTCTTCCTGAAAATTAATTCATTTTTTTCATGTACATGCTGTTGTAGTGGTATAGCTTAAGAAATTAGATATCTAATTAGTTAGTTCTGATTAATATTATTTTTTATATTTGTGGAATTTTAGAAGAAAATTTGGTTATTGCTACAATCGCGAATGTGATCTGACTGATAAGGGTAGGGTGGGGTGGGGTGGGAGCAGGCAACAAAAGTCCGTTCATGCGTGAAAAGTTATGAATTCTTTAGTAAGTCGGTAAAACTAGATAGACAGAGAGCAAACAAAATGTTGAGCAGACACGGAGATGTTTGTCTTATGGGAAAGAAATTTCGTTTCATTTGGTATAGCGCTAGTCGCTCTATATGTTCGGTGTTCCCATGCATAATGTACGCATATGAGATAAGAGTATTGAATTGTCGTTGCCATAGCTTTTTGGTTTCGAAGAAACAGGAATATTGCTGTTAAAACTTCAAAAAAGTAAACGAAATCATTGTTGGAGGAAAAATAGCTTCTTAAGAATTCAGATTCTTTAGAAATGTGTTTGATTTATGACCCAAGACATTCATTTGAATAAAAACTAGCGGTAGAACAAAAGGTTCTTCTTCAGATTTTCCATCACCCAACAGCATACAATAGTAATTCGACATAATAAAAATACAGTATTGTAAATATGATTGACAATTGTAATACAAAATATTAACAGTGAGCACTAGCTATTAGGAGTGAACAAATTTCCACAACTTACACATACCTATGCGGTGTACTACGAGACAAACCGTAACTTCCAAAGAAAAATGAGATCCAATTGTTAGAAAGAGATTCAACCAAATGATGGTAACGCGGCATCTTTAGATTGCTATACCATAAACAATTAAATCCGATTTAAATATATGTGTATATACTAGTATAATGATCGAAGTGGTACAGAGTCGGCTTTTTCACAATTACGTGTGTGTTATTATTAATTTGACCCACTTCATACCAAATTAAGGTCTCATATATAAATTAAATATCAATCTAAAGCCCTTCAATGAGTATGTATATATACATATTACTGTTTTTATGTTGCCAAATATTAGAATCCAAGTTATATATTACAAGAGATAACATAAACATCATCTTGAATTGAAATGGTTGTGCGGTCTGAACTCTGAATGGAAGGAAAGTGATTGCTTTGCTTTGTTTGCTCGCTCTATTTAGTGTCCAAACCAAAACCTGCCAACCCTCTGCCCGCTGAACTATCAATGGAGTACCTTTTCTATTACAAGTCCAAACCAAGCTACATACGACCCAACCATACACTTGAAAACACATCATGATCTGTGATGCAAATTACAATAAGATGCATCCAACCTATAAATACAACAAAGACAGTCTGTAATTTTAGGCTTCCTATTAAATTAATCACGCCAAACAGAAAGATAGATTTACAATCACAAAAGACCACACGATTATGTAAGTCATAAACATATGCATATAATTAGGAAGAATGACATCTACAACCTTAAGGTCTGGTCAAAATAAAGAATACATCCTTAAGTGTAAAATTGGTTTAAAGAAAATAGAAAGTGAAAACGCAAAAGAAAAGGATTCCTAAGAAACTGAAATGCTGAGTTTTTGTAAGTTGTAACGTGGTGTGTACTGATGTTGATTTGGCTTCGTAAGTGACACCATACAATTAAAAAGGCATGAACCATATTCCATTATCTTTATTTTTAGTCGGTAGCTTTACAGAATATTACTCTCTCTGGACTTTGTAGTGGGTGTACTGTTCATATTGTTTAAAAGGTTAGTAACTGGACTCTGTTTTCAGATAGCCAAATATGTCTCCCTCTAATGTAAGAAATTTGAGTTCTTTCAAAAAATAGGAAAGAAAGAAATTTGTAGTATAAAAATCATCCGAATCAAATTTCACTAATCTTATTCTAATACTTTTCATGTGCAGCATAATCTTTTTAACCAACAATATTTATTATCTGTGATGTTAATGATATTCGATAATCAATGCACTAGAATAATACCATCAAAAGAGCGTGGCAATCGGATCTTTGGTTCTGACTAGTTTTATCAAACCCAATTTTATTTTGTGTGCGTTACAAAATTAAAATACAGTGGTACATGTTCTATTTGACATCAAGTGAGAGTTTGTCAAAGTCCATTCAATGGTATAATTAATGAGTTTAACCAAATAATAGAAATAGCTCATCGTGGACCGTGTGAGTGTGACCACTATTACTATTAGCCTCGTATCGGCGTTTAACTTGGTTGGACAGCTACTTGCAATCTGCAATGGCAGTTGGAAAATATACAAAATTCGGTCGTGGGTCACTAGTTCGTTGTGGATAGAAAAAGTATCTGGACGAGTTGGAGTGAGCAACAGACACTAATGATTTTCTTATACTCAATCGAAGTTTCCAAAAATATTATGTATCGTTGGAACATCTTTTTCTTTTTTCAGAAGAGTAAGTGAGAGAGATGCAGGAATAATTCATTGGATTCATTCATTCGTTTACTTGTACATTAAGCACCTGAAACTGCTAAGTTTATTGATTGTAACCACCATTGCTTCAGACTTTGAGCAAGGGAAATTCTGGTTAAAAGATGTGATGAAAAGTTGATGGAGGGGTATCAATGGCACAAGGAAAATGGGAAACCGTTAAAAGTCAGAAATAGGATACCCTTTCATCAAACTTTTGAGTTGAAAGTTCTCACAAAACTTGGGTCATTTACAAGTCAACTTTTTTTTTTTATTTTTTATTTTTTTTTAAATTTGTAAAGGCGGTTAAGAAGTCAGCTTTAGATTGGATATTAAAACGTTGGGTTTGCTTTGAACGATCAGGCACAATTAAAGTCTACTTCCAGAAGCCGTTACAGAGATCCCAGTTGCATGGAAAATTTAGAAAAAAGGAGAAAGGCAAATACCCTATTAGATTTTAGAAATATCACTTATCATTTACCAAAAAAAAATTTATGACAATTTTTTTTTTGTGATTCTTTAAAATATCACTTATCCCTCGTTTATTTTAACGGTAAATATTTTTATAATTTAAAAAAATAATAAATACTTTTTCAATAAATATAAAAATACCAACTTTTTCTAGCTTTTATGGTATAAGTCTTTTAATAAAATTAACAAATTATATATTTATTTATATCAATTAATTCATATTAAAATCCACAAATTATGAAGTTATTTTTTAAATATAATATTTAGGATCATATAAAACTGAAAAATTATTAACTTATTTTTTAAAAAATTAAAATATTTTAAATTTTTAATACTTATTCTTACTCACTTCTATTTTTAATTATTAATTGTTAATTATAATTTATTTGATTTAATTTTTTCTTCAAATATAGTATATTTAATAATTTAGATCAAGTTAAACTCATAATTTCTGATTTGTTCAGAATTTATAATATTTCAAAAATAAATTTATTAATTTAAAACAAATTGAGCTCACGATTAATAATTTATCCATAATTTATGATATTTCAAAGTTAAATTTGCAAATTTAAACTTTAAAATTATATATTTAGATAAAAAACTAAATGGGATAAATTATAATTAAAAATAAAACGTAGATAAGATAAGTACTAAAAGTTTTACTATTAAATTAATATTTGATAATTTATTTTTAAAATTTTTTATAAATATAAAATTATAAATTTCTTATAATATAAATATTATAATCGTTCTATATATTTAATGCACTTAATCCAAATATTTTAGAATATAATTTTAAAATTTGTTTTGAAGTGCTATAAATTATAGATAAATTATCAATTATGATCTCAACTTTTTTTAAAATTATTAAATGTTTTATATTTTAACAAAAAAATAAATAAGATAAATTATAATTAAAATTAAAAGTGAATAATTATAAACAAGAAAATTTTAAAATATTTTATTTTTTAAAAATTAAAAATAATTTATTTTAATAATTTTTCAATTTCATATAGTTCTAAAGATTATATTTAAAAAAATAATTTATTAATTTAAGTAAAATTATTTAATATAAATAAATGTATAATTTATTAATTTTATTAAGAGCCTTATATGATAAAAATTAATACCTTTATTTTTAGTAAATAGATACTTGTTATTTTTTTAGACTATAGAATGCATTCGAAACAAAAACAGATCATTCTGCTAAAATATATTTACATAACAAGCTGTTTTGAAACGGTTTTCAAAATAAATAAGCAAAGCTTTTTCAACCTGCAACAGTATTAGGTATGCATAGGCCCATTGGATAATACAGAATGATAGTGATTTTATTGCCTTGGGTTTTATTGAGGCTGACAAACCAACCTATAACTATTTGGGTTCAGTAACCCATCCTATTACCAACCTCTCTATAGTATCTTCCCACAGTAGCTTAATGTATTAGCTTTGGTTTTAAAATTAAAAAATTGACTTTAAAATTACAACTGCTTTTAATGAATTAATTTAATGTTAGATTTAAATAAAAAATAAATGATTTCACCATAAATTAATATTAACAAATAGACAACTGTTAAACAAAGACTAAGACATGTACCTTACTCGACTTAGGATCTATTTGGTTGAGTTTTTCAAGTAAAATATTTTAGAGTAAAGGGTCAATAAGTCAACATTTTAAAGTGGAGTTTTGAAAATTTGAGTTTTGTGATAAATGTCTTTTATAAAGTTAATTTTTTTATCTTCATTTG
Source organism: Trichilia hirta (assembly GCA_035221805.1). Taxonomy (NCBI): domain Eukaryota; kingdom Viridiplantae; phylum Streptophyta; class Magnoliopsida; order Sapindales; family Meliaceae; genus Trichilia; species Trichilia hirta. The sequence continues at coordinate 3,853,580 of JAWDEX010000003.1, read as the reverse complement.
CAGTATAATGATTATTATATTCCTTATCTTTATAAAAGTATAAAAATTTTTAAAAAATTAAAATATAATTTATAAATTTTTATCTTTTTTAAAATATAGATTTTATGTATTTTATATAATTTTTAATATATATATATATTTTAATTTTTATACTTTTATTAAATTAGGAGTATAATTATTATACTAAAAAACACAAAAAAATTAATTTAACTTAAAGGTTAGAATTATAATAGTTAGACTTTTTATTTTTTTTACAATAATTATAATTCACGGACTCTGCAGATCGTCTACAGAAAAAGATGAATTCTACCAATTTACAGGATCTTCGCCACGGAACTAGCACCACCTGCGGTAGCTTGTCCTTCGCGGTAACGGTGCTAAAACTTAGTGGTTATTCCTTCTATCAAGAAGAAACTCATTTTCAACGTCGGCAGTTTATACCCAGTCACTCTAATAATAACTCCTAATAAAAGTCGAATGGTCAAATACTTCATACTTGAAAACAAATTGTCGATTTTGTACTCCTTATGTCATTATAACACCAAATAGTTTTTGGTGAACATCAAAATTTGTTAAGGTTTAGATACTATAAACTAGAAAATATGTTGGTTCATTCAGTGTGCATAGCCACAATAATCTTCATGACTGACGGATTTAAAATGATGTAAATTTGACAATCCAAAACAGCCTTCAGGGTAAAAGAGTTTGCGCAGCTTGTTATACTTTTCCTCGTCAAAGTCGAGACTTTTCATGAGCTTCTTTTGCTTGGTTTTGAATCGACGCTGGAAGTAGCCTTCAAAGGTGGGTTCTTTGGATGTTCTAAGAAAGAACCCGTAGCCAAGTGCCAAGTGAAACGATGTGACAAAGAAGCATATGGGCTCCATCACATCCCAGCTGAGTTCCCAGAAAGTGAGCCTCATGAACCCAAGTGTTTGCAATGTTAAAAAGCCCAAACCACAATACAGCTCGCCTCGAACAAGGGACTTAGCCTTTTGGTCAATTATGGCCTTTTGCTTCTCCATATGTTCCAGCACTTTTCTTCGCGGGTCATTGGGGGTTGGCAATGATTCAGAAAACACGGTTTCCAACGATCTTGCCACCTGTAAGCAATAGATAAACAGAATAAGTAAATCACCGACACCGTATGTTTATTCAAATTTATGAAGGTTTGATTTGGTATTACTGGATAAGGCCACCTCAAAAATGGCCAAGACAAAATCATTAACTCTTATTCAAGAGCCTACCAGGCATGCTCCACAATCAAACGTGACATAACGAGAGAAACTAAGAAATTTCCTTTTCCATTTGGAACGGAATGAAAGAAAGATGCAAACAGTAACCGTCGAACGTTGGGCGTAAGATATGACATAAGGCTGTTCATCGTGTCATTTTGCCTTTTCATAAGAAATTAATATTTAAATTATTTATTACTAATTAAAAATGTCATTTTCCTTTAGGAATAAAAAACATAAAGATTTAATAAAAAGAAAAAGTCTTATACCTGCTCCGGTCTGAGAAAAACGATATTTCGTAAAACGATGACGTTTCCTGATTGATCCAACAGCTGAGCAAATTCAACCCCTTGCTCTTCGTTCTCACAACCATCAACACATATTCGAACAAACTCGTTATAGGAAATCGAATTCTTTGGAATTTCTCTCAGCTTCAGTTTCAGCTTCTCCACCTGCGACAGCCGCAACAGCTTCCTTGCATCTTGAACTGTTAAACTGTACAACGAATCTGTCGCTGCCGACGCCGTCACCGGGTTCCGAACCGGATTCGCAAGGCCTCCTAACCGGAGATGATCTCCGGCAATTTTAATGTTCTTGAGTTTCTCTCTCAGCTTGTCACCAACAGGAACGGAGAGAAATTCGGGGAATCTTGTCGCCGATTGGTTGATGGTTCTACGCTGGAGAAACCTCCGGATGAGACTTTTCTCCGTCGACTCAGGAGACATTATGTATTCACGATGGAAGTTTGTTTGAAGCGCATTTGGCGGTAGAAGACTATGAACTGAGGGCGAGTGTTCTAGAGTGACGGCCGGTGACGAGATTCTGTAATTGTAGCTATTATTAGTCAAACGCTTCGCAAGTGTTCTCCGAAGCGCCATTACGACAGAGTGAGAGAAAGAGATAAAATTAGGTCCGATGATTCAGGACTTGAAAAGGTTTGAGAAATTAAGTTGAGGGAGGGGATCGTTTATATAGGGACAGCATCCAAGGACGGAGGAGTATCTTTCAGTTTCTGAAAATTTGACCCTGAGATGCCAACTATATCTTTCTCAATTACTCGCCGAAATTCTAACCTGGTAAATGTCATATTATTTATTGGGACAAAATCAATTGTGATTACTTTATATTCTTTTATGTCCCTTATTATGCATTAGCTTTAAACACTTTCAAAATTAAAAATTTTATATATATAAACTTATTCAAAATTGAGATTATATCTTACATACATTTTAAAATTGAAAAGAATTATTTTATGAAATAATGATATTACACATTGTAAATTTTAATTAAATTATATAGCATTTATTTTTATTGAATATAATTTTTTATTATTTTTAAAATTATTTATTACATTTTAAAATTATCTAATAAATAAATATCATTTTATTTAAAAATATTTCCATTGACATATCCCCCGGGCATGTTCACCGGACGAAATTACCCCCATAGAGTGCAAGGCTTCTTCGCAAGTATTTGTGGGACGGGAAAGAAGACTGGAGACTACAAACAGAAATTGAGATGTTAGTTATTCAACCAATAAAATTATTTTATTTTTAGTGATTTTTTTTTTCACTTAAAACAATATTCTAATAATGCACTAATTAATTACTATGACATAAATATTAAAACTAAATTTAAATTAATTTTCATATTTATATGCCAAAATCTAAGTTTAATTATTAAAATAAAATATAAAATTTGAGTAATATTAATTACACAATTTTTATATAAACTAATGTGTATAATTAATATTATTAATTATATTAATTAATAAAAATAAATACTATTGATCATACGGCAACTTATAATATCATAATACACGAATATATATACAATAATTTATATTTATAATACTATCTATAAAATTTTTTATTTTTATATGAACTTTTTCTTTTTATTATCGGTTTGTGTCACATCATAATGATTGATTGATTGATTTTTTTGTTTGGGTTTAATTTGATTTAGTATAAAGAAACAATATCAAGCCACTAGAATTCAATTTCATATTACGCTAGATTTCAAGGAATCAGCAACGCAAGACAACCACACAAACAAAATATCGTCCCTGCTCTTTACCATTATTTAGTAACTAGTTAGTTTAAAGTCAATAAATATACGTATATGATTAATTGCTACAAAATTGTATTTAAACAAGAAATTTCCAAATTTAGATTATTATATAATTAATTAGATAGTTTAAGAATATAAAACGATAAAATCAATATTATATGCGTGATTAATAAAAGTCACGTGTCATTATGTTATTATATCGTGTGCTATAATTATTTTTTTTTATTTTTAAACTAATATCTCAACACACCTCTATTGTTTTGAAAAATCATTTAAAACACAATGGTTTCAAGAGCATTTTAAATATTTTTTTCAAAAAAATAATAAAATATAAAATAACTATGAACTAAGAAAACTAGAAAAAAAAGGATGAATCAATCAAGTGTTTTTCTTTTCTTTTCGCTTAACAATGTGTGGCACAAAAATATTTAGGTTGGTATCTAGGTCTTGTCTTCTTAGTCTGCGTCAGCGCCTCCACTTTACCTTGAATAAGCTAATGATTTTTATTTTTTTATACCACAATTAGTTAATGAAATTACTTTGTCTATGAGCAATTGTGATACAATCCTGCAAGGATTTTGGCTTACTACAAATTAATGGAATCCTCCTGCAACCCAATTAGGGAATGACAAGTATAGTTTGTTGTCTCTCGAGAACCCATTAATTTATGTGAATTCGTGTCTAAAAAAGCTAAGAATATCTTAACTAAATTTTATGTTAGTTAAAAACATATTAACATAAAAGATACAATAAAATGGTAGCCATTTAATTAATTTAATACTTATTACTTATTTTTATTATAATAAAATAAAAATTAAATTAAAGATGTAATGGCAATAATTATTATTTTATTATATTTTGTGACATCACTTTAATTATGTTAGTTTAATAAAATTAGGATTAAATTATTAGTTTCTGATTTTAGGGATTCAAAACTAAAATTCAAGTATACAAGATGTTGTCGTATTATAATAACAATATTATTATGTTATGTAAGTTTATACACAAAAATTTATATTTTCAATACTATATTTTATATAAAATAATAACAGAACTTAGAAGTTGTTACATTTCCATTAGGATATGCCGTTTTCTATACAAAACCACATACATAAATTAAAATTTTGGTTTTCTAAAAAGAGGGCAGTAATTATATGTGGATAGAGATCAATTAAGTTTTCTTTTCGAACTCACACTCTTTCGTGTCCCTCTTGTGTTCTCATGTGTAAAATATATTTTTCTTGAAGAATTCTTTACGGAAGTGTTTCGACTTGAGTCGAGTACCAATCTCCTGTTAACTTGAATTAGCATAAACTTTAATGGGAGATTTCTATTTCAAGAAATTACTTCTTCTTAATTAAAAACAAAGCAAGTTATGTTATTAGTATTAAATAAGAGTTAGGATCAGTATTAATTTAAATTTATGGTCGGTAAAAGTTGAGATTTATTTTTTATTTATTAATTATTCAATATTATGTCTGTAAATTTGTTCAGTGAAAATTTAAATCAACCAATCAATCAATAAACAAGCACAATGAAATTAATTAGTGACTTGGGATATATATTGAAATTTTTTAATAATAGTGGAATTTAAAGATTCTTGATTCTAGACAGCTCAATGAGATATTGTAAAGTTTTAATAATTAAAATTGAAAAAGTATTTTATATTCCTTAATTTTTATTAATATATAGCAGTCATGACGTGATTATTCAATCCCATCTAAATATCCCCTTAATCCGAAGAATCGAATGACTCCCAAATAAATATTGTAAATAGATAAGCGAATCCGTGTTAATTCTCTGAATAAGAATTTAAGAATCCCAACAACTTGGGGTTGGGGAGGTGGGAATTGAATCAGATAAAATTAATCAGTTGGATTCCATTGATGATTCATGATTGAAAGAGATAGTTGAGACACCACACTAGTGGAATTCTTACTATATCCATCTTCCCACGTGCATCGCGTGTGAAACCAATTTTATGCAGAAATTCAACTCTATCAGGACATGCTGACAATTATTGAAGATGATCCCATTCGCATTATACACTAAAAAGACACCGATCGAAACTCAATGTCATTTTAGAAATTCTCGGCGGAAATATCGTGCGTGCTAACACCGGCACCGTTACAAGAACTTCCCCAAGTTAAGGGGTATGTTTCAGTGGGAATCCATCGTGGCTGAACAAAATATAATTGATGCTGAGAATGATTGTATTTTAGTCTTGAAAATCACTAAATTAATGAAATGAAATCTATCAATCTTTTGAATATGGATTGCATGATAGAATATGTTTATATGTATTCCCACTGAAACCTCCCCCCCTCCTTAGGTCGGGTCAGTGATAAGAATTCTACTTATGAATTTGTTGATTTCAAGTTCGACTTTTATTATTATTATCTTTTTTGTTAAAGTTTAATTTCTATTATTATTTTTTTTTTTGTTAAAATATTAAGAGGATCAAATCGAAATTTTGTATTATATTTGATATTATTGTAATATGATTTTTATACACGATCTTTAATTTTAGACAGGTGCTATGTGATCTACGGTCACAACCCCTAAAAGAGATGGATTTTGAATTTTTATATAACTGATCACCGCAATAATACCTTAGTACAAAAATTTTTTCGTTATAAAAAATATATATATATATCCACTGAATTGTTGTGATGGCATTTTGGGTGACAAAAACATGCTTTTTTCCTACGAGGTACACTTAGCCACTAGACACTAATTTGAAAATTGAAATTGGGTTTTCTACGAAAAATGAGTTACGCTAGCTATCCCAATCAATTATTGTCATGCCACAAATGAAATGCACCACTATCTTTTGGGCTCTAGCTATTCTTGATTACGTGTACATGTATTGGAAGAAAGGGTTTAGGTGTAATTCGATGAGTATGTCACATTAATTTTGGAAAACGATTAGGAGAGATAGAGAGAGAAGGCTTACAATTGATAAAGATGATGCTGAAAGCTAGGGAAGCTTTTACTTTAGATATATACGTGTTTTATTTTAAATGATTAAAATATATTATACTTATAGGTTAATCACTTTTATAGTTAGATGATGAATACTTTCTAATGGCATTTAAATTTCAATAAACTCATAATTTTTTCAATTATTGAAAATAAATCTCATCTTTAATGTGAACTGAACCTCTAATATGTAAATGTGATGTATGTTAACTTTTTTTTTTTAAAAAAAATTAAAATGCATGCAGATAGCTTAAGTTTACTCATGCATGGCTTTCAATAATTAAGAGGGAAATTGAATTGGCAATATCAAATCTTCAGTCGTACATATATATTATAATGTAAATTGCGACAATTTCTTATCATCGAGATTAGGAAGGGCCACTTGTAATTTACAAATTGCACAAATTGATAATGTAAAAGTTTCAGTGTCTAACTTGAAACAGGTTGTACCAATAATGGGAATAATATAGTGGTTTGACTGACTTCCACTGCTCCACTTACAATTGATCAAACATCAAAAAGAGAGAGAGAGGATAGAATCACACAGCAAAATAGACTAAGGGCAGCTTGAATTCGACTATACCTCTAACTATTATGATTTTTTATAAATTAAAAATTATAATAAAAAATTGGTAATTAGAAAGAATATGTTAAAAAAAAATAAAAATATATGATGGAATTGAAAGCACCCAACAATTTAGCCTCATTTTATACAATTATAAAACATTGCTAATCTATTTTTAAGCTAATTCAGTCCACAGCGAATAAATCATTAAAACAGAGATAAACCTTCCTACATAGTTAACCCATAATAATAATAACATTACATGATTAGATATCTTAATTTCTTTTAAGCCTTTGAAAGAAAGCACATTAACATTAATGGACATTAGTCAATGCATGACTAGATCTCTTTAGTTTTTTTAAAGTCTGAGAAAGAAAGCACATTAACCCTAATGGACACTTTTATCGAATAAAAATTATATTGAACATAATTTGTACTAAAGTAGTTCTAGAAAGCTTACACTCTTATCACATACTTCGTCATGTGGTTCGCACAATTTTGAAGTTTAAAGTTAAATCAATATCAAGCATTTCACGAGAATCAGATTCTCATTCATTAATATCAGTATTTCAATAAAAGAAAAGAAACTTGCGATAGCAAGATATGAACAAATTTAATATTGTTAACTTTCACTTAATTTTAAAACTATTTACTAACACCATATTTTAAGATTCTTCACCCATTCTCAGATCACGCAATTGCATGGAACGAATGCATATATACTATATATATAGATATTATGGATAAATTTTTGTGTGGGGTGGACTTATGAATTATCATTGATAAACTGAAAGGAACTCATAGATTCGTTGATATAGTTTCCTGTTGTTCATCCAATTGGAAAGAAAAGTATGCTTCCTTCCTTGTATCGATCTTGGAGGCAATAAGCATGCAGACCCATTTGGACTGATGAATCTTTAATTAGGTCAAGGAAAATTCGCTGACGTTTTGTGCGAATAAAATGTCTTATTACATAATATTAGATTCATATCATAAATTTAGTAGATAAGAATTGATTCATTCATATTTCATATAAATAAATATGTCTTTCTCTTGCTGATATGCTGATCTCACAACTATTAGGAAGAATTTCAACCAAAAAGTAGAACCGATCCAACTTTATATATTCTTTCTGTGTGCGTGTGGAAGGGTTGTGAATGTCTTCTGTCACAAATTCCATATTAATATTTCTTACAAACGTATATTTTTATGGATTCCAGATTCATTGTCTAGGAAAAAATTGGATACTCATCCTGCGTACAGCAAATTAGTCAAAGGGTTCACTGCAACGGGAAATTCAAGAGACATCATGGACTCGCTCTTCAAATTAAGAATTAATATTAATTTGAACTTGTTTAATTTTTTTAAGATAATATATATATATATATATATTAAAATTTTTAATTATTTATTAAGTAACTATTCATAAGAATGTATCTGCTCAGATCAAATTCCTAATCCTCTTCTTTTTCTTACTATTCCCATGATTAGTGAACTGGTACATGTTGCTTCTTGAATTTCGTTGACCTTTATTTTTTTTTTCCGCAATCATTTTTACTGAGCAAATACAGCAAAGAGAAATACCAACACCAGGGCTAGGGCGTCGAAAGATTTTGATGGAAATTCTACAAGCAGAAGGAAAATCTATTTTGCTTGAATTAATGGTTATATTTCTTCATACACAACAATAATTCATCATCATCAACTCGAAAGGAAAGGAAAAAATATTAAATTTTTCCGTAGTGCTATGGGCATTTGTAATCTATTGGCACAATACGGAAAATTTTGTAAAGCATAGGAGGACAGAGGGAGAACAATTTGCGATCAATAATGAAAGTTGACTGCGTTGTTTCCCTTTGCTCAGGTTAAAGGAAAAGCTAGCTAGTTAATAGAGTGAACAATGAGCACGTAATTTGCACTTTTCTTTTTATTTAATAAGATGGCAAGCAAAGAATCTTGGGCCCAAACCAAGTCCTTTTATTCAATTAATTTCAAGATTGTAATTACAAGTTGATTAGTGAAGAACCAATAATTAAATTGCATTACAGAAACGGCCGGCCAATCTGAAGAGGAAAATTCTGCTTTGATTGAGCATTAACATTAATACGACAACATTGTTTTCATACATAGTTGGCTGAAAAGCATGCTTGAAAGTGGGCAAGTGAATGAGATTAGACTTAATAGATAACCCCACATTCTCCACATTCAGGGATCTAAATTGAATCTTTGACCAAAAGTTTTTGAATATTTTGTTTTTTCGTTGATTTCAATGACATCAGAATTCAATCATGGAGACTTTCTTCAAGTAAAGACAATGGAGCGGCAGATGAAGAAGAAATCAGTATTCGTGATCAAAAGTGTAACGATTTTCATTTTTTTCTCTTTCAATCGTGAAAGATAAAGAAACCGCAAATATTTGTTTTGCTTTCCAAGTTGAATGTTTTATTATTATTATTATTTTTTTTCCGGTTGCGTTTGAAACTTCAAAATTGCTTGTATAAGTTCTAAGAATAATAAATAATTTGATAGGGAGAAGAAAATCATCCATGCTATATAATGTTCCATTCATAAAATGATGAAGAAAACTCTGAATGTTATGCAAAAAAATCCTTCGTTCCGTTGCTCAATGAAATTCTTTACATTCGGTGATAAAAGTTCAACTTATGAAATATGCAAAATCAATAACTACAAATTAAAAAGAAAAAAGAGACATGCAAAAGTAATATATTATTTGTTTTATTTTCAACCCATCAACTTTATTTTGGTCCACAGCCAGGTTCCCCGGTCCTTAAACTATGTTCTATTAATTGATTCCAGTTGGAATTTTCTTTTAATTACAGTTGGAATTGGTTAGATACTAGTTACACTATTATTTGTTTATTTTATTTTAAAAATATTTAAAATTTAAATGATATGAAAAATAATAATCATAATTTAATTTTTAAATTTATATATATTTTTAAATGGGAGAGTTAAATTTTTTTTTTTTATATATATACATAAGTTTTTTTGATAATAAATTACAAAAGCAATTATAAAATTCACTTTTTTTTTCTCAAATACTTTTTATTTTATTTTTTTATTCATCATTTTAAAAAATTATACATATTGACTTACAAATATATTTAAGGTGCGTAAAAAATTTTACGTGGTATTAATTGTTTCTTAAAAATCAATATAGATAATGATTTGAAGAACTTATTCATTTTTGAACTGTTTTCTCCAGGGTCTGAACTCCAACTCTTGAAATCCCATATTTGACATAATGATAAGCGTTAATCCAGGTTGCCCAGCCCAATTACACTGTTTTCTAATTGGGGATGGTCAATACGATACTTACCTTCATACAATCGTTTGCGTAACGACTTACTGACCCTACCTTTAACGGGAAATGCCTAAAAAATATTAATTAATTTATTAAATGAACAAATACTAATTAATTTACTATGTATATTAATTTTAAAAAACATTTATACCACAAATTCTATTTATTTATGCAATTCAAATATTTTACCGAATGGAAACAAATGAGAAGAAAAAGGTATGTTATGTTATATATCAATTTAATAATTTTTTTTAAATTTATCAATAGAAGTTTTTATGTGATGAAATGTTTAATATAGACAACCATGAAAACTTGTGTATTCTTATAATTATAAATGGATTAATTTTGGCATTATATGATGTGGATTTACAATCAATTATAATTTTTTAAAATTTTAATAGGATGTGCTAATAGTGTTACTAGAGATTAGGTTTGGTTGTCAATATCATCCTCCTTAATTGGGGGATTAGCCGTAGATGGAATTAATAAACAATAATTTCCCGTTCATTATTTCTTGTTAATGATGTGGGTATTAACAAGTTAATTTTCGCCGGAGGTTTTGGAAATGTTGTTGAAAAAAATTCAATTCCATTAAGGTAACATCATAATTTCAACAATAGCTTTAGCTTTTGTACTTGTAAATTAAAGACAATTCAAGTGACATGAATGAAGAAGAATAATTATAACTCTCTCTCCTACACTAGATTCCAGCATCTATTTTGGTCTTATTTATATATATATATATTTTTTCATTAAGCATTTCCTCAATTTTGATTCATATATATATATTTTTTTGATGAATTTCATTCCTCCTCCTTTCAATTTATATGCTTATAGTCTACAACACATTATCATAATTATAGACCCGGTGCAGCAAAAACTTACCACCAGTAATATTAGGAATGGACACCGGTGATGGTGGGTTGTTTGGATGGTGTAAAAGAGATCTAATGAATGTTTGTAGACAAATAAGTATTGATGATTTATTAGAATCGAATCAATGATGTTAAAGTAGAATAAAGATTTTATTTTTTAAATTTTTTTTAATTTTTTATTTTTTGTAGGACTATACGCAGACGAAACCACACATTTCTTTTTCGGAGGAATGGTGGTCGGGTAATGAGACGACAGTTAATAGATATGTAAATATTAGGGCTGCTGAGGAAGAGATGGCAAAAATAAAGGCAGTGCACATGGGTTGAATTTATTATGAGTGGAAAAACTTGTCTTTCGAAATATTCTATCCAGTGACCAGTTTTATCAACCAACTTTATTGGCGTGCAAATGTGTTACCTCTTTTGGTAATAGTTGGCAATAGTTTAAAAGTTTTCAATGATAGACTATACTTGTATATATGATCGAGATTAGACTGAATTCGTATTTCAGGAAAATAAATTAAAATTATAGGACGACTACTACACACAATGGTTTTGGGATGCTCCCCCTCCACTAATTAAAATTAAAAGAGAAGGAAAAAAAAAAGAGTTAAAAACATATGGTTTACAGGAATTTGAAGTGGGTGAGCGGTTGTTGGAGGAACTCTCAATTGACAGATAAATTTGCTGATTAGAAATTAGATCCATTTGAGATTTACCGTCGTTTTATTTTGTGTTCAAGCTTCATTTCATTCATTAAATTTATATAATTCAACAATTAAAATTTAAATCAACAAGTAATATATAATATTATAACTTAAGAATTATATAAAACTAATAAATAAAAATTTTACATTATTATTTTAAATCAAAACTTTAAGTTAAAGAGCCACACCTTTATTTTTGGCAGACAAAGGACAGAGTAGCAGAGAATTCTATCTAGGTTAAGGTCAGGGTAGAGGATACTGGACGGTTCGCAAGCATCCATTTGGATACCATTTTCATGAATGAAGCCGATCGGAAAAGACTGCATGAGACTGAGCAACTTCATTCATGTTAAGTACGTGGATCCCATTTGATACTTAAATATCTTCTACCCATTTTGACTTATCAGAACATATTATGAATGCGACGGGTCACGGATCCACAAATACAACGCAAGGAAAAGAAAATATGAAAATCAAACTTATCTATGAGAAAAACTTCTCATAATCTTATACGGCAGCTCATAACAGAATAGCGCCAAATGATGGGACAGGACAATACCAATGCAATACGGGCACACATTCATATTACAAGAGCCAAAATAATTTGAAACCTTTCGGACCTCAACAGCTCAACTCATCTACACTGCCAGCGTGATCAGCCACAATTCCCAGATTAAAATACATAAGACACTCAAATTTGCATTGTATTGACTCTGCAGGGGCATCATTTACCTAATTCATAATATAATATATGAAACTATCAGCACGAAGACAATCTCATAAAGATTTTCTTTTTTTCCTCAACCTAGAAGAGCCTGACAACCTATCGATTTATTATGAGCCACAGAAGAATAAAGGTTACATATGAGAAGTAAAGGAGAAAAGTTGAGAAACAAGAATATATACATTTTTGAGGAAAACCCCAAGTCAGCAAATACATTCAAACAAAGCTTAGACAGAAAGCCAAAGGGATTTTTAGAGGTTCTAGTCACCAGTTTCACATATATCTACATAACTGAGCTACCAAAAAGTAAGACTGCTCTATAGTTCATCAAATTAAAATCTAACCTACTGACAAAAGACAACAATAAACAAGCCACAGATGCATTACATATATATATGTTACATATATCACTACTGACAGCAGAGAACATCAAGGTAGCAGTATTTGTTAACATAACCAACTTAAATGATAGCTCATTTTATCTCTAGGTCATTTGCAGACAGTCTTCAGTCTTTTTGCAGCCTGAACAAACCCCACAATGACCTGCAGCTCGTCCATTTGCTTCATCAAACAAAAAGAAATAGTTAAGCAATAGAATTAGTTATCATAATATTTAGAAGATACTAAAACCGTTATCAACACCTCTCAAATAGTTGGATAATGTACAAATTCAAAAATTCATGGGTTTTTCTAAAGGATACAATTTATTATACCTGTACAGATTCCATCTATACATCAAACTTCTTAAAATTTTGTAAATATCCTATCAGCCGAACTAACAATTTTGTCAGAAGCTGTAATACTGTTCAGAAAGACGTTGAAGAATTCTGCACATACCTGTGACATGAAATGCCTCTTAACAGCATCAATTAGTTGCTCCTTGGAAGGATTGGGGATGGCATCCACCTAAAAGGTCAGAACCTTATTTATTTCATGACAGAATTGGTTCCAGTGAATTAAGGAGAATTCTATAAGTTGCTGCAAATCAACTCACGAGATTGAAATGTCGCCAATATCGCCATAGTGCAGCCATCTCCAGTTTGCTGAGGTCAACCTTCTATAAAATACATTTTAAGAAAGAAAAATAAATTATCAAGTAATGATAAGTTACTAAGAAATATTCTACTCTTTGTCGATAGGAACCAGGTAACATGAAAAAATAGTATACAACAGTAATTTAGAGTATTTCAGATAATATACCGTGGACCCACAGGGAGTACAAACGGAGCTCTTTGACTGGGAGTCACAAGAGAAAGATCTGCTCATAGTCTTGTGAGATGATCCGGTTGATTTATGCGTTCGATGCTTTGATCTGTGGGACTTTTGAGTGTCATCAGATGCTGGAAAGAAATAGAATACGTAAGAATTAAAAAGAGTGGTGGGCCTGACAAAAAAGGTAAAGAAGTGAGACAAAAAAGCTTTTATAATAGTGAAAGTAAAAGGTGATCACAATGGATCCTATGTAACAACCTCAACCACTTTTTCTTAGAAAATAAACTGTTCCAATCCACAATTTCAAAGGTCCAAGTAAGAGCTCAAAGGTTATGAAATCAATTGAGCAACACCTCCAGCCGAGCTAAATTTGAAGGAAATAGTGTTTGGAGCAGCAGATTCAAGATTAAAAAGGAAAAACAACCATTATTTTCGAAAATTGGATATATCATAGAAATGAGTAATGACTCCTAAAGTTTAAACAGAGTTCTAATTTACGCAACTACAAAAATTGATTACAGGAACAAAAGCTTAAAATATAGGAAACCAATAACCAAAAGTACCAAACTCACCCATATCTGATATATTCCATGGTGCATTGTCAAATTCTAGATCATCTTCTTCCTCATTACCAGTCGGAGCTTCAATCACACTAAGGGCATTCCTTTGTAGCTTCACTTCTATTCCATTTGTCAGAACCTGTGATTTTATTAATTGTGAAACAACACCATAATCAAAATTAATGCAAGCCAGATAAAGCAGCAGAAAATGAACAAACAAGCAGAGAATTATTTTTTCCAATTAATCAAATAAGTTTGTTATGAAAATTAAACAAGCCTACTATTAATAAAAGTTTACTTCAGATAGAGCAGACATTGAGCAACTCATTTGATCCACGAGCTAAAACAGAGATAACAAAACGAAAACACTCGCACATGTTTTCAGAATATGAACTAGATAAATTGCGTCGTTCCAAGAAATAGACCCAACTAAAGTCAAAAACAAGCAATCATAAAATATTAAAAAGTAACAAAAATCATGAAAATAAACATAGAAAAATGACTTTATCATTTTCAATGCAAAACCAAACAGATATGAATGGAAAAAAAATAAAAATTAATTCGAAATCTAGCAAAATTGCAAAATCTCATTGACCATTGAGTAAGCTCACAAATTACAAATGGTGCTCGAGAAGATGAAGAACATCCAACTTTCATCGCTGAATCCAAGCCAATTCAATCAACTTCCCATATCAGAACACAATCGCGCAAAACGGCAAAGCAATCCCAATGAGAATACAGAATCCTAATTAATTTACCAGAAGTCCAAGCTCCAACATAAATAAAGTAAACCTAAACACATACAAGCAAAAAAAATTAAAACTAAAAAGAACGAAGCAAATAAACGCACTATGATTACAAATCTATACCAGAATGTCAAAATATATCCCACCATTACTTAAAAACTACAACTATTTCAGATCCATTGTCAAAACAAACATGCAACGAAAACCCATATCCCCAAATTCAAAATTACAACAGAAAACACAAAAAAAAAAAAAAAAAACTTAATTCAATTAAAACCATAAGCGAACAATCCACAATTTACAAAATTATCCCAAAACAGCTGTTCACTATTGGAGACCTAATTAAATTCGAAGTAGTAGCGAAACTAGGAATTATCAATGAACAAAAATCAAAGGGAAAAGAACGGGTAAGGGATAAAAATAAATTATATCGGTACAAATTCACCCCAAAACACCAAAATTTATTCACATTAACTTTAAATCATTTAAGTTTTTAAAACACAAAATTCAAATTAAAAGAAAAAACGTAAACACATTTAACATCAAAACGATAGAAAGGAATTAATCATCAAAAAGAACCAAATTTCCCCAAACACAAATGAAGTAAGAATAAATACCAGCCAATGCCATCCACCAAGGCCAACAGCCTTCTTGACCACGCCTTGGAGGCCTACAAGCACCGATTTGGTACGGTTATTTCCGGTAACCACCACTTTCGTGTGACGTGGCAGCACCGAAAGCTCCTCTTCGCTGCTGTCTCCACAGCTCTGTAACTGTGAAAACCCGCCGTTCACTGAACTCTCCATTGTTTCAAGCATTCTCTCCGTTTTAACATAAAAAAAAAAAAAAAACTTTACAAAAATCAGCGAAAAACAAACATTTAGAAGCCAAAATTGTATTTAAATTGAAGATCATGCATTGCCGAGTTTAAATGTGAAATTTTTGAGGGCAAAACATAGAAGAATTTCGGAGAAAAATCGGATGCTTGGGATAGAGAAAACACGGAGTAAGAGAGAGAAAGATGAGAGACCTTTTGTGTGTGTGTGCGCGAGAGAGAGAGAGAGAGAAAGAGAGAGATGAGAGTGACTGGTACTGTTTATTGAGCTATGAATCCCAACGGGTAATAACAGACCAAATAAATTGTGCCACGTAAGAAACTATGCTTCGTTAATCATGCGATAGTAGGTAACTACTAAGCTCGCTGTTTGGCATTTCTAATTGAGGAGAGGTTTTTAGTTACCGTGGGTTGACCATTTGACAACGGGAAATTTAGAGAATGTCCCTAAAATTACAATAATGCCGTCATTGTGCTCCCTACTACCCCAGAAAAATTTAAATGAAACTGCCACAGTTATTTTAATAAAACAAATGCAAATAGACTATGCTGGATAATATATCCGCCCTTTTATTTTATTTGTAGAGTAGAATATTAAAAAAATTATTTTTTCCTACATTTATTTTCTTTTACGAGGCAAAATAAAGTCGAAACAACGGTGTCCGTTTTATAAATTTGAGAGGAAGGTTATGAGTAAGAGAATGGAAGGAAAAATAAAAAATAACGTAAGTGTATTATAACGTAACGGACACTGAAATTAATCTCGTGGGTCCAAGTGGGGGAAGGGAGGGGCTACCTTCCGTCGGTGTTGTCTTATCCGACATGGGATACCCACTTAAACGTACGTTTGTCTATTACATAAAAACTTTAAAAAACCCATTGAAAAAAAAAAATCTCTCACTTCATTTTCCCACCTGATTTTCCCGCCGCTGCTGAGCAACGTGAGCCGTTAATTAAGTATGATGAATATTACATCCGTTAGATCTGTAAGAATGCGATACAGCCGTTGGATTGAAAAGTCTAAACCGCAAGAGTCGGGGAAAAAGCAGACATGTTCACATAACAAGTGTAATGATCATAAAGTTGAAAGAAGAGTGGATCTTTTGGACACCATGGTATAAAAGCAAAAGGATAGGGAAAATAAATGAAATATAATAAAACTACAGAAGGATTTAAATATGTGGTGAGCAGTATCTCACGTACCCATGAACACAATCCCCGATCCAATCATAACCGTCCATATTTTTATCTGTTATTTAATATGTAGAATTTGAATATAGCGTTGACTATGATCGTCGATGCAAGAGTAAAGTCCTGAATCCTTTCGGATGGGTTTTGTAAAAACTTATGTTAGCAACTAGTCGTACTGATGCATGTAATCAGACAATTATGAATTACATACATTGGAGGTTTAGCAGAAAATTTTGACAATTAGTGATGTAAACTTTTGCTAATTAAATAACACTATGCTTTGTCTTTATGTGGCGACCGGTGTAAAAGGGCTTCTGTCTCTGTCAAATACGTTACTAATTCCACTCAGAAGTTTCTATAAAATGGCAGAATAATATAAAATGAACCAAAGTGTATGTGTAGGGATTATACAAGAAAAGTACGGGTATGCGTATAAAACTAACTAGCATAATGGGAAATTTTGAAGAGGGTGGATCTTGGTAAAGTACAGTAGGCCGGCTAGCATCCGTATTAATATGATGGATCCTGGGGTCGAGTCACTGGGTTCCACCACTGAACTACTTTCATTTCTTGGCCATTTCTTTCGTAGTAAAGCTTGTTCATTATACTTGTATAAAAATCATATGAATTTTTATCAAAATCCAATTCAATGTCAACTGACGTATTACCACTACTAATCATTTGTCACCATTGATGCATTTTTTATGTCATTGTTCAATGGATGTCAAATAAATCTTGACAAAAATTTCAGTTGGCACGGCGAAGCCCTTTTTTTTCCTTGAAAAATAAATTTGGAGGAGAATAACAAAAAAGATAATTGAATTAAAAATGGATGAGATGAATTATATATTCGGAAGATAAATAATCCTGTCGGATTTCCCTGGCTTTGTTCAGCAACGGGGAGCCGTCTGCCGTACGAGGGTTTAGTAGGCGTGAGGAAAATAGTCCCACACGACGGATTCTTAGCAGAAGAGATCCTGTGTGGGACACCCCTCACTCGCACAGCAAAAAGAAATTCAAGAGGCTTATTGGTTATGCTAAATCCAATCACCATAGCTGTTACATAGCTTGTCTTTTGCTACTTTGGGCTTCATTTCAA
The DNA here is from genome assembly GCA_035221805.1 of Trichilia hirta. Classification (NCBI taxonomy): domain Eukaryota; kingdom Viridiplantae; phylum Streptophyta; class Magnoliopsida; order Sapindales; family Meliaceae; genus Trichilia; species Trichilia hirta. The sequence goes on along the minus strand of JAWDEX010000003.1, from coordinate 3,835,457 downwards.
ATTAAAGAATCAAGGGAATAGTTATGCAGGCACTTGGACCTCAACATGATAAATTAGGTAAATGATCAATTCAGGTTTCCAAATTTTGTATCATTTGGTTGGTGTAGTTTAGTTGTTATTATTCAGGGTAAAGAAATATGAGGCAGTAGCAACTGTCCACTTACCTCCACTTTCATACATTTAAATTATCATACATCAGACAGACAAATAAAGAATAATAGTGATTAGTTGAAAAGACATCTCCTTCATTTTCTCACATGAAATAAAGCAACGGGCCCGTGTGATATGAAAGTCCAATTTCTTCAAAATTAGGGGAAGATTTTACTTCAAAATACATTGGGATTATCTTAGTGCAACATTCAAGTCCATTTCTACTCTTGGGATACCCCCAACCAACCTTAGGCCTAATTAACAACAGAGCCGTGGATGAACGTTGTATATAAAAAACAGTCAGCATTACACAAGCTTGTTTATAAACACCAGCTAACCATACTATGATACAGAAGGAAAAATGGAAACTTCAATGCGATAAATGATGCTTTCAACCACATCATGCCACGATAATTAGTATAAATGATATTGCTAAAATACAAGCAAAGAAGAAAAATCAACGACCATGAAATTACTATAGACATAAAAGTAGTCTGCTTTACCAAAGATATCACTGAGAAACCAAACAAATATAAAGTTTACAGCAGGAAAGTAGCAAATTCGCACCCCACTATCCTCGTATACATGAGGAACGTAATCAGTTTCCTATCTTTCTACTCCAATCATCAGTGTCCAGATCTCCGAAACTATACTCACAAGAATCACATATCTATATATATTTTTACATATATCACTGGACTTCGAGCATAAACTTTAACACTCCCCTAAATAAACTAAGTTGTTGGCTTACGAGTTAAGAAACATTTTCGCCAACAAGAGCATAGTTATTCTTGCTATAGTAATTTACTTGTATCCTATCACTCTACCTGTAAAATGGAATTTAGAATGGCATGAATATCTTAAGCTTCTTCATTCTGCCAACAGAGGCCTTCTTTTCCACATTTTGTAGTTCTCTGTGGCCATGGGAGGATAATGTCAAATTATGAGCATTTGATGATGGACCTTCATCCCTGTAATCTGCTTTCCGGCCTTGGATTGTTTGCTTCAAAGCCTTAGAATCTAACTCCCTATTCATCATGGATGAACCATGCATAGAACAGTTAGTTTTGAGGACATCTTCTGTCTCAGGCTTGCTTCTTTCAACCCTAGTAAGAGATCCTGCTGACAAAATATATACTCAGTATATTTCCATACATACAGACATTCGATTTGGCAAAATAATCACAAGCAAAAAAAAAAAATGTTTCAGCAAAGACTATTCCTAACTACTATATCAGCAAAGTAGCCTCATCAAGTTCATAAATATTTTTAAATGCCAAATTCAAGGTACCTGGAAACACAAGCACCTCATCTGGTCTGTGAAATGAACAGACACTATACTTGTATCCTGCATTCTCTGGACCTACATCATTGGTATTTTTAGCTTCTAGGTCTTGCAATAAAGCATCTGAATCAAAATATTCATCCGATGACATGGTCATGCAACTTGAATTGTCGGAACTTGAAGAAGGTAATGCTGGGAAATCAAGATCCAGCAACTCCAAATAGTCACCGTCAATTTCAGGCAAGTTCTCATGGTGATTTGTTGGTCCGTCCATGACAGCCAATGCAACTGTCCCATTGTCATCATTCTCCTGCAAAATGCTACTGGCCTCAACACACAATGAGAATGTCCCCACCCCTCAGCCAAACCCACGAAAACAAATAAATAGATAAACCATGAAGAGAAAAGGAAATAAGTTAGTCTCTGTATAACCAACAGTGATTGCTGACAGACTGATTATCTCTAAAATGTTGCTTTACAATTACAGTATCATCAACTCTGTGCTGTACAAGAACATCCAATAGAAAAATATCCTCATTATTGTGATCATTTGACGACCCTAGATGATTTTGTTTGATTCACCAATTACCAATTAACAAAAAGTTTAAATGGTAGCCAACCAAGAAAAAACTTGGATAAGTTACCATTGATTCTTGACCACTAAAATCCAGAACTCACCTGTCAGTTAAACAATAAGTACCAATCAAGAATTTCTTGTGTCCACTTGCTAGATACATATAGAAAGGCTTAGACAATCCAAGCCATATTAAGTCAAATAGTTAAAATTGAAGGCTTGGTACCAGCATTAAGTGATAAATCCTCAAAAAATTACTTCACATCTAGAATGGGTGTAAGCAATCAGTTGAACTTCAAACCATCAGCCAGTGTCAAAATATTCACCAAAAATTGATGTTAAATGTAAAACCCAACTCAAGCAGGAAGGAATGAGGCCAGAATGCAGATGCCTGCATACCTGAGCCTTGCTTGTGGAACCTTGTGTTGTATCATCCTCATCTTTTGCAAACCTTATATGTGTTGAAGAAGTGTGAACGTGACTATTAATATCAGGACTAGAGGTGTTCAGCTTCCTGTCATGGTTAAGACTTTGTCTACCACTCAAAAAGACTCTGCACAGTGAGCTGGAATCCTGCACATTGTCCAATCACACCCGTTATAGAATAGCAGGTTGGATTGAGAATAAAAACAAAATAAGCATGGCAGTGTATAAGTATATGGGGCAACCAGAATACCTCTACTTTTCCATCCTCGCACAATTTCTTCTCAGTTATAGAGAACTTTTGCATTATCCAATCAGTTTTATGTTCACAAGGAAATTGGCCTTCATAAAATTCAAGAGTAGTTTTCCAACCAATGATGTCAGAATTTGAAAATATTTCGCAGGCCTCCCCTTTAGCCTTCCATCGTCCATGTTGTGCACTTGTGTTCTCCTTGGGGGAAACAAAGTACCAAACTAGTTCTGGAACATAACAATCATTTTTCAAAGAATAAAAATATACAGGCTTTGTTCTATAGATTGATAGGGAGCAAACAAGTGGAAGACCTTACACACAGGAATTAACTGATTACCATTAGATAGTATTCAGTTTTAAGGTGAGCTCCTAGATCAACAGCTTCCAACTTCTTACTGTGCTAATAATTTGTACGAGATCCAATGCATCAGTTAGGTCAAAGTGACCATGAGAGCATTTAGACTCTCACGCCTTTGCAGTAAAAAGAACTCTTATACAAGGTGTGTTCAACAATATGAGTTGTGCCTAAACCTAGTTCATGGCTTTTCACAGTTAAATAATTCATACGCCGGGTCATCAGAAATGAAGAACTAATGCTAGATTGTCGTTTCCTTAATTTGAAACTAAATAGAGTGAATGAGAATTCATTAGATCTAGCAGACACAAGCTACGGTAACTAGCATCAGCAAACTATTTTATTAAGTACAAGATTGCTCAAATTGTAAAAAGTTAAGAGGGAAAAATTGTTGGAACAAAAGTTTTTATAATCTAATAAATTAGATAAACAAACATGCGTACGTACCAGGTAAATTTGCGGGCATAAAGTTGTAAGGATTTACATCATCAATTACATTTCTTGGAATACCGGATCCCCGGATAATTCTCTCCAAAGATCGCACAGACTCCTCATCAGAAGAAGCAAAATCAATATCAATGGGTGTAGATGCTGGTGGAGGACACATGATACCAACTGGGGGGAGATGATGCTGTAACCAAAATTCTTTCTCAGATCAGTTAGTGAAATGGAGGCAAATCATGCTGGCAACTAACCAGATATAAGCAAAATCAATGACCAAGGACCATTTACCCAAAAGAAAATATAGAAAGTTATTAGATACCAGTAAAAAGTAATAGGAGTTGAATAATTCCAGTAATTGCATAAGTTCTATACATTAATGTTCAACCAAGCCGGAAAGAAAAAAACTATTTAACATAGACACAGTATTTTCTAAACTTTACTCTTTCTCAAAAACCACGGGTATCTAATAAATTTGTTTCGCAAAAGTGAAAATCACCACAACAAGTTATGGACAAATAGAGTCATCAAGGACTGATTTCTGTTTGATTTCCGAGAGAATGTTGGAAAAGAGAAGAAAAACAAAAGAATTTCCCACTTAGGACCACAGCAAACCAAATCATCCCTAACCTATCCCCTAACACAGTATAAGCTTCTCATTTGCCAAGAAACATATAATCAAGAATATGAAGTCAATTTTCTATTTCTTTCTTCCATTTTCTCAACGACAAAATCAGTAATAGCAACTTCAGCTAAAATAGTACGAAATCACACGAATAAAGAAACCGAAACAGATTAAACAACTGAATACGAAATCAAACCTTTTCCTTATTAGAACATTTCATACAAAGTACAAACTGAGAAAGCGTATGTAAATAGCTTACGCTTGCGCTCTACCCTTTTCAGGAAGCTGACCTGATCTCAGGAACGATTTATTAGCTACTGACCAGTCATTTCAACGGGCCACAAGATGGGTATCTAACGCCACGACGAGAATCACTAACTATAGTTAATTATTTGCTGCGCACAGAGTTAACAATGAGATTGTCCATGTGATTAAGTTTTAACACTATGTTTTGGCCACGTGGTGTCTAATGGATGTCTGAGCTCATGCCGTGACGGAAGCTATTACCGGTTGCTACAGACTACAGTCTCCTCCCCGTCTTCGACTTGTTTCAAGGAAACTTCCTTCCGCCATAAACTCGTATCAACTACAGACACGAAACAACAAAAACATTTTTTATCCGAGAAATTCAATGAGTCGTTTTTCAGTCGTCATAATTCGTTAAAATAGTTCAAATAAGTTGCCGTCAATTTATTTTTATTACAAATGTAATTTGGCTGGCACATATGAAAGAGAATTAGATCACCAAAGCGAGTCCAAAGGATTATTTTCTTCCTTCTTCTTTTTCATAAAATCAGTCCAAATATCATGTGCATTTTCCTTTAGGGATATGACGGGAAGCAACCAATAAGAGTTGGTAATGACCTCGACCCACTAGAATATTCTAGACTACCCTAGGCTGAGCAAACAACAACGATTCATTTTTTTTTATCTTCCGCGATTTTTGGCTGCCAAGTGCCTAGTGATCTCTGTTACTGTGTTACCGCCTGTACGGAATGACTTCTAATTGTATTTTTTAATGCAATACGTGATGCAATAATTTAATTATATAGAGTGATAATAACAGAATTCCAATGTGGATAACCAGTACGAATTACAACGATTAAGTTAAAATTTAAATAAATCTCAATACTAACTTATTAATTAGTCCAAAACAATAGCAAAGTGAGCTTGTTAAGTGGTAATAAATGTAACAATTGTGTTTTATATAATAAAGTATTGGTAGACAGCTCTGGATTTTTTTTTTTTGGGCAAAAGCGTATATAACAGATGAATTACAATATCTTAAAAAAAAAGACTATTAATTACGTCTATTATATAAACTATAGTGTTAAATATTTAAATTTTTATACAAAATTAATCATTACCATGAATGACGTACGTTGGCGAGAAAGAACACGCAGAAGTACTACAGTTCCAGTCAACCCCATTCTTCAGTCAACGTACTTGAACCATATCTCTTCACGTGAGTCGACGCCTGCTTCCATTATTTGATTTCTAACCAACTCTAAAAAGACTGACCACTGGCGGTACACAAGCTGCCTGTTCGACGATTCCAATGCGCCTCGATTTCTAGTAATTCTTCGTCTTCTCTTCCGTAAAAAGCCCTGCTTTCGTAACACGTGAGAACACACACACACACACACACACACACACACACACACAAATTGTCACATTAAATACCATTTGTAACTGTATCACTAATATTTTATACAAATAATATAAAATATTTAGTAAATACTAAACTAAAAAAAATTTATTATATAACTTATGATAAATCTACTTTGTTACATAATTCAAGATATATTTTTTTTTTGTAGTTTTATAATATCTAATATTACATTTCATTCAATCAATTAAAATCTCAATTTGAGGCTAATATTTATTTTAATATAAATAAGTATTTTACCAAAACATGATATTAAATAAATATTTTTATCAAATACAATAAACATTGTTAGCCAATGATCTCATAAAAATCGGAATGAACATTTTCATCTCAATGAATATTATAAGTTAGTGCATATTTTTCTCTTTTAATACCCTTGTTAAAATTATTTTCTAATATTATAAAAATTAATTTTTTTTAATTTTGTTGATGCCTAAATTTTTTGAGACAAAAAATTTAGTGTATCCCCCATATTTTTTTTTTTTTTTTTTGTAGCTAATTGGCATATTAGAGTGAATGCTGATTCACTTTGGGCCGAAATTCTTCAAACAATACTTAAAACTTAAATAAAAAATTAAAAGTAAAATCGACTTTTCGTTGTATAAATTTTGACACTTAAATTAGGTGCTGCCTAGAGTAAAAAAAGAATCCATGATACGTGAGTGGGAGAGGGGGAGTGTTTATAATTTATACCGACACAAAAAGTCATTCGAAAATTTGTCCAGTGTGTGAATGAGCCTTTCAATAATTTTGCCTAAAAAAAAATCCCTATTTTTTCATTGCGAGGATTGTATTTATAGTGATCCTGACTCGTGTAAAAATTGAAAAATGAAAGTTTGATTGGACAGTATGCAACTTGTGTCAGACGGCTGACAGATCATTTCACTATCACATTCTGTCAGGTAGGGTGACATAATAAATGGCTGTGGTATAAAAGGCAGGATATTTTAGATCTTAAATGTGATAGAACATTCTGTCATGCCTTAAAAAGTGCACCTGACTTATCCATCCAGGTCTCCCGTTTTTTAAAAACAAGAATTGGCGTTGCTTTAAAATTTTGGAGCACTAAGTGCGAGGACAGGTTAAGATTTTTAGGTCGCTTCTTTGTACGAGTATCACAGGATGAAAATGACAATCTCTACCAAATTTCTTAACATAACCCCCTAAATTTTTACTGTCACGGAGTGAGAGAAAAAATTTGACTTGCTTTATTTTTCTGGTGTGAATCAGCGCACTTAAATTTGGCTTTTAAATACCAATATAAATTTTGAATCATCAATAGACACATTTATTATTGATACACCATTTTTTAGCCTGTTATTTCTGAAAAGATATAACGGTAGGCTGGTATCTCTTCATGTTTCATAACGCTACCATGTGTAGTCCCAGAGATGGTCATATTTACACTTGTAAGGCATCTCATCATTACCTACTGATGTGGCACAATTTTGGCCCTCAAATTGGCAAATCTTGGAATTTGTTATGCAATTATGTTGTTCTTGATTTTGCTATAAATACTCTTGATCTTCTATTTTAACCCCTATTTTGTTCACCGCTTTTTTATTGCATCAAAGTACTTCCTAAGTTCACTGCCTTTTCTTCCATCCTTAGTATATTTTAATCTTTATCTGTTCTTTCTAGCATCCTTTTAACTGGTATCAGAAGTTTCTGCTTTTAAGGGTAAGAAGGAATGCCCTGGGTTGCAGTCTTGTGTTGGCGAACGAAACCTTACGGCCATTAAATTTGGTGTTACATTTGAACAATTATGATAAACTGTAGTTTTTGAGGATAACATTGTTTTGATGGTATCAAAAATTACATTATAACTTATGTCTTGACCATTCTGACTAAATATTGTATGTCTATAGAAATGAGCTTTAGTAGTAAGAGTATTAAAGTCGTATCTCGAGACCAATCGCCTTAGAGTATTGTAAAGGTCGACCCCGAATTGAGTTCATCCCTAAGATTGTGTGATGATGGGTCTACTATTGATTTTATCCCTTCTCCTAAGCTTAGAACTGAATATGAGATGAATTGATTTCTCTCAATAATTAGCCAGCAGGATCTTACATTATATCAAAACGCCTATGAGATGAATAGATTGGTGTCCATAAGGGTACTCCAAAAAAAAATAAAATACCAAGCCAGCCATCTCTTAAAAAAGTTATTTTTAATGAAGAGTTATTTCTATTCAGGGTGAAACTTATGAGTGTATGATCATATGCAAACCACAAAATGTAGTAGAAGTAGCAAACATAACAGGATTTGTATATTTTCTATAAATTAAACAAATTAGTGATTTACTGATGAAGTACAGCACCAATAATGTGATGCCTCCGAAAAGTTAAACGCCTTTGATTTTTTACTGTTTGGCCACTCTGAGAGAAAGAACGGAGAGAAAATAAAAAGAAGAGAAAGCTAAACAAAAATAGGCAGAGAAGAAGCAAAAAACGTTCTACTTCATTTATAATTTAATGGTAAATATTATTAAGGTCCATTATAAAATATCATTCATGTTCTTACTTGAAAAATATCATTAATGTCTCTCAACTTTTTAAATTATAAATTGATCCTAAATTTTATTTAAATATTTAAATATTTATAAAATACTGTGATTTACTATAAATCACAATAAGGTCAATTTCTTAATCTCTCTTTTTGTTAAACCATTTAACGCGTAAACTATTTATAACTTTTAATTAAATAATATCTTCGAGAGCGCTAGCTCTCTTGCAGATATTATTTACTCTCTTTTATAGTAGAGATAATCTCAAGTTTATGTTGTGACCTCTCAGGTTCACTATAATATTAGTTGTGAGCTGAAATCAATTTCATTGACCTCATTTTAAACCATTTAAATGCTCAACGACTATGGTTGATATCTAGCAATGTGCCATAATCCCTAACTCATAATGAAGAAAATTTTCATCGAATCTTTATTCTTAATTATAGATTTTGTGTGAATAATCTCTTTTTATTCGTCTAATCCCAACTAAATTAGGGCTTACGAATGTTAAAACCCTTAATTCAATCTTATTTGAATAATCAATCAATAGGAGCTAAATATGTCACTACAAACTCTTCGTATAACATTTATGCTTTAATTAAAGACTTTGATTTCACTAGTTTATTAATATTCAATTGAAAACTCAAATTTAGATTGAGTTAACGGTACCTTAAAATTCATTATATCGAGTTAATAGATTCCTTCTGACAGTTATTTACTTCTCGATATAAATAACATATAACTAAATCAGCTTCTGTATATAAATGTTTCACATAAATTATAACGTACAAAATCTACCTGCAAGTGTATGGTGTTAAGTTATAATCCTATGATAAGTAGGGTATCGTATCCACAAAAAAGTCGATAAATTTTTTATCAATGCCTACAGGTGAATTAATCCTAAATTTTATCTGGGGAACACAACTAAAGAAAATTAATTTTAAACTAAAGATTAAATGAATAACTATGAAATGAACAATTAATGCAACACCTTAGACTTTGAAAACCAAATGGAATTAACCTAGAGAATTGATTCCGTTTATTATTTTTACTCTATTTTAATGCTCGTTTAAACTCTTTAATGGATTATGTTTACAAAACTAGAATTTATGTATTCAATTTCCTCTCTTGAGACAAGCGATTCTATTTTGAGACTTGTCTTGTAATATCCTTATTACAAATCAAATAACAAAATACATGAAACACCAATCTATTCTCTGCGTTTTTTAGGAATTCAATCGTTTTTCAACTAATTGATAAACCTAGTCATAATGTTCATAATCCAATTCAAATTTTCCTCTCTCGAGTATAAGAATTCAAATCTAAAGTCATTCAAACTGTAGTCAAGAGTTTAAAAGCATTAAGCATGAAACAATATAAATAAATAACAATTACCTCATTCAACACATAATCATAGCATTAAAAATAGATAAAACAAATAAACTACATCAATCCCCTAGTTAAAAACATTTAGCCTAACATAATATTAATGAAAATAATGTCAAATAACATAGAATCCATGACTACAAATCAACAAAATCAAAAATAAAGAGAAAAAGGTAGAAAGAACTCAAGAACTCTTTCACTTCAATCTTTTTCCTTCAATCTTCAATCTTCAATCTTTTTTGTAAATCCATGTTTCTAGGGTTTGTTTTTGTGTTTTAGGTGTGCAAAAGCCTTCTGTCTTATGCTAGAAACGTGCCCTTTTTATAGACTTCTAAAACCCTAAGTAAACAAGAAAAATCAACTTGAAATGGAACATGTTGTGCAATAGAATGGGTAAGTTGGTGCTACAGCAAGCACAGTGCTCGTTGCAGCAAGAAACTCCTTGTTTTCTGTATTCTACTTCATTCTAGCTCTGATTTGATGGCCTTAAAAACTTTATTTGCTTCTGTTGTCTTCATGAAAGTTTTATAAATTTTTGTTATCTTTCCAAAGAAACTAGAATGGGCTTAATCTTATTTCTATAATAAGAGATATAGGTAATTTACCAATTGCAACTCAATTTTGGCATGCACCCAGAAGCAGTGTTTTTCGGGCTCCCTTTGAAGGACCAAATGATCTTCAAATCTAGCTTGTGAGTATTCTTTGGAAATCTTGTTCTGTCTGTTACAACTTCATAAAGACTATATTTTGATTTAAGGCCTCTAAACATGTCAAAATTTCCCTTGAACGCCTAATGGTTATTATGCTTCTGCACAATATTGCCTTCCTTTCATAATCATGCATTCTTCACTTGGCAATCTATAAAATATTATTCAAACATCTCCCAAATCTTGACATTTCATTGTATTTCTTAAAGAATATAATCAACTCATTACTTACACAAAAATAAATGATAAACACATAAAAATACTAATAAAATATTCAAAACTAAACAAAATCTTAGTTAATAAACAAGTAATAAAATCACCAATTAATTAAACGTAATTAGTCTCGTATTTATATACCATATGAATCATATGCATCTATATCGAATAAAAATCATAACGTTCAAGGTCTAAGGAGTAGTTAATACATCCATATAAATCAATGATGAATCATTGACATCATACATTCGTGTGACTCATCATACTTTAGTCACGTTCAAATAATAGTTCTCTTACTATTATTCTACATTAATGTCTTAATGATATGACTATTATATCATTCTCACTAATATTATCTCATGATATTCACCAAAGAAATTAAGTGTACTTCTATGTAATATCAATGTCCAGTTGATATTACATCTTAGAGAACAATTTAGATAATTTAATTATCTTGAATAATTCACATGTATATTCTATCACTAGTATGATTAGATAAAAAAATAGTATATATATATTAATTAAAGCAATTTCTTTATTAATAAAATATGTACAATACATATTTTACAGTAACTCAATACAATATTTCTAAAATTGACAACACGAATAGTTTTGGGGCATACAATACTGATAAAATTATCACTCTTACACTAAAGTCATTCGTTATTGTATCTCATGCCCGTTTTCTCAAGATACTGGTTCAGCTGTTTCAGTGTCATCGCTTTAGTGAGAGGGTCAACGATATTATCAGCTGAAGATATTTTTTCGATCAAAATTTTTCTAACACTAATAAATTTTCTCAAAATATGACACTTTTACTGAATATGTTTAGATTTTTAGTGTCTTTTTGATTTCTTAGCTTGTGTAATAGTACCTGTATTATCACATAATACGCTTATCAGATAAATCATATTAAGAACTATACTCAATTTAGATATAAACTTTTGCATTTAAACTGCTTCTTTAGCTGCTATATATTTAGCTTCTGTAGTAGAGTCGTTCGTTGTCGTCTGTTTGGAACTCTTTTAACTCACAACTCCTCTATTACATAGAAATATAAAATTAGATATAGATTTTTGATCGTCTACATTCGATTAAAAATTAAAATTCGAGTACCCATAAATACTCAACTCTTAAGATCTATAACTCAAAATCAAATTCTTAGTACTTCTTAAATATTTAAGGATAGTTTTTACTGCAGATCAGTATTTTTTCTCGAATTAGCATGATATCTGCTAGTAACACTTATTGTATAAGCTATATCAGATCGTATATATATCATAACATACATCAAGCTATCTATAACTGATGTATATAAGATACTATACATTCGCTGCTGTTTTTTTATTAGTCTTTGGATCTATATCTCGCGAGAGATAAAGATCTTGATTGAAAGGTATGAGACCTTTTTTACAGTTTTTTATGTTGAATTTTTTTAACATCTTTTCTATGTACAACTTTTGAGATAATCTAATTATTCTTTTCGATCTATCTATATAAATACAAATCCCGAGAATATAAGTTGCATCTCTTAAATCTTACATGAAAAAAGTTTTAAATAGCCAAATTTTAACTTTTGTCATCATGCACACATTATTACCCATCAATAATATGTTATCTACATATAATATCGAGAACATAATCTCATGATCTTTAATTCATTTGTAAACACAAGGTTCATTCAAATTTTTGATAAAATTAAATGCTTTTATTATTTTAACAAACTAGATTTTCTAAATTTTAGAGGCTTACTTCAATCCATAAATAGATCGATACAATTTGCATACTTTATGTGGTTTAGTAATTGACACAAAATCAACTGACTATTTCATAAACAAAATTTTCTCAATATAACCATTAAAAAATATTATTTTAACATCTATATGTCAAATTTCATAATCATAGTATTCAACTATGGCTAGCATAATTTAGATGAATTTTATTATAACAACGGACAAAAAAGTCTTCTTATAATCTAATTCTAATTTTTTAGTATAACCCTTCACAATCATCCATGCTTTAGGTCTTTATCTGTCTATCCTTATTAATCTTTCTCTTGAAAATCTATTTATTATTAATAAGAACTATTCTTTCTAGAGAATTAATAAATGTCTAGACTTAATTTACATGCATAGAATCTATTTTAGATTTTATCACCTCTAGCTATCTTTCTGAATCTTTATTCAGGATTATCTCTTCATAAGTTTTAAGATTACTTTTATGATCTATAGCTCATACTAAGTAAGATTCAAAATCTTGCTCATTGAGAAATTTATATCTCTCTGAGACCATAAAAATCCTAGAAGACTTTTCAGTTAGAACTGGATTAATCAGAATTAAAGTATGCTAACTAAATATTCCAATTTCATTTTGGTCTGATTGATATTTAAAAGACTCTTCTTTTAATTCAATCTTTCTACCTGCACTTTTTTCTTCTAGAAACTCTTTCTCTAAGAAGTGTGTATTCCTACTTGATGGTTTCTAATGGCCTAAAATATGCATAAATAAAGTTTTTCTCTCTAGGAAATAATTCCTAAATTTATGCTTTTAAATGAGAAAACAAGGCTACAAAATTAGTCATCAAAGTGTATACCTTGCTAGCTTTTGATTTCGATGAAGACCAATCTCACAAGTATGAGCTCTTAATACTTTAAACCCTCCTAAAAGAGCTCTTATGGCTGCCCATGTTTTGGAGGAGAAGATGATCTGTTTTTTTATTTTTTCTATCTTTTTCCCATTTGAATTAATGTAATATTTATCCAAATAAATATATATAATAATGGAAACATGATGTGATACAATCAAGCTCAT
>JAWDEX010000003.1:3808164-3821956 GCA_035221805.1 Trichilia hirta | reverse complement strand
AATAAAAATAAATTCATATTTTTTATAAATATGAAATAAAAATATTTTATATTTAATTTTTAAAAACTAATATATATATTTATTATAAGAAATTACAAATTAAAATATTAAAATTATAATTAAATTTAAATATTTTTAATAAATTTTTTTTTTAATTTAAGATTTTGCAAGATAAAAATTAGAAATTTATATGATAAAAAATTGTATTTTATCTTTTAATAAAGGAGGTATCTACTATTTTTAAAAATTATAGAAAAGATTTTATTTTAAAAGTTCTGATAAGAGAATTTTTATTATTTGAAAAAATTATAGGGGGCAGTTTGTCATTCCCTCTATAAAATGAATCAATGTTCATGCGTAGGGACTACACATAAAAGGTATGTGTATGTGTGTAAAACTAACTAATATAATAGGAAATTCGGAAGCTACAGGATTTGGGCAGAGGGAAGGCCGAAAGGGTAGCGTACTGGCAAGCATCCGTATGATGGGGTCAGAAGGCCTAGACCCTGGATTCCGTCACTCAAGTACTTCGATTTGTTTATTATACTTGTATGACGATCGTGTGAATTTTTATCCAATGTCAACTAAAAGCATCGCCACTAATAATTGTTTGCCACCATTGATGCGTTTCTTTCAGTCATTGTTCACTTGTATGTCATATAAATCTTGACGCAAAATTCAGTTAGCACGGTGAAGCACTTTTTTTGGTTTCTTGGAAAAGAAAAATTGGAGGACTAAAATTTGACTAAGAATCACAGAAACAATTACTGAATTGATTGTGAGGGGGGAAAATGGTTGAGACGAATGACATATACGGAAGATAAATAATCCGGTGACATTTCTCCGTTTTTCGTAAAAGGAAGTCGTCACTCGTCAGCTGTCACTGGGGTTTAGTGGGCCCAAGGAAAATAGTCCAACAGAATGGATTTTTTGCAGAAGAGATCCTACGTGGGACACTACTCACTTGCAGGGCAAAAGAAATTGAAGGGGGTTGTTGGTTATGCCGAATTCAATTGCCATAGCTGCCATACAGCTGCTACGCAACTTCGCTCTTACTGCTTTGGGCTTTGTTTCTTGTTAGAGAACTGAGGAAACGGTGGCGTTTAATCATTTTACCGTTCCAGAGCACGTTAGATGCTCCCTCGCAGGGGAGCTGGACGTGACCGTAGCCAAAGGAATAGTTATGCAGGCACATGGGCCTCAACATAAATTAGCTCAATGGTCGATTCAAGTTTCCAAATTTTGTATCATTTGGTTGGTACAATTTAGTTGTGCTTACTCAGGAAAGAAAGAGTATGATAAAGCGACAACTGTACAATTAGCTCCACTTTCGTATTTACATTATCATACATCAAGAAAACAACAAATAAGAAATAACAATAATTAGTTAAAAAGACAGCTGCTTCATTTTCTTACGGGAAATAAAGCTAGGACGGGCGTGATATAAAAGTCCAATTCTTCTAAATGAGAGTGACGCTGTACTTCCAACACATTGGGCTTGAGTTAGGGCAACATTCCTGTCCATTTGTACTATTGGGCTGTCCCCAATTTGGGCTAGGCCCAATTAGCAACTATGATGTGGATGAACGCTGTAGACTAGGAGTGGCTACATAACACAAACTTATTTATGCAAACTCATGCAAACTCGCAAGACATACTATGATCAAAGAAGGAAAAGTGAAAACTTCACTACAAATAAATGATGCTACAAAATATAGTAATAATCTTCCAGCCATATCATGGCACGATAGTTAGTATAAAGTCTACAAAGGGGCAAAGAAGAAAAATCAATGTCAATAATAACTATTAAAGATAAGAATGAGCAAATTCTAATTAATCTAATTCAAGTTAATCCAATTCACTAATTTACATCGGTTGAATTAAGTAGCAAAATTTATGAATCGATGTGTGAATTAAAATTTTACAATTCGCTATTTACAAATTAAATTCAATGCACGTAAAATATAATTAATTTTAATATTATCAATTACTTTTGCATAATATAATAAAACACTACTTTCTCATACTAATTTTATCTTTTTCATTTTATTTTCAATTAATTTTCATCTCTTTTTACCAAATTCTACAAAAAAAAATAATAAAATATAGTTAAATGACAATAATAAAAATTAATACAACTATTTTAATATAAAAAATATTAAACATATTATAAATTAATTAATTAATTTATATGATAAGTTATATCTTTAATTTTTTTTTATATTAGATTTAATTTAATCTAAATTACTTACATATTCAAACTTAAATTTTCGATTATATTTTTAGGATTAAATCAAAAATCCAATATGCAAAACTAATTTATCCAATCTGCTATATACGCAGATTGGATTGAATAGGAATACTTGCCAATTAGATTGGATCGCTTTAAATATAATTCGCAATTTACAAATTGAATTAAAATTTTGACTCAATCTAATTTAATCTACAAATGCCCACCCCTAATTAGATAGAGAAAATTTTGCTTTACTAAAAATATCACACACAGAAACCTAACATATATAATCGTATATTCGACCATCCTCCTGTATACGAAGAAAGTAATCAAATTCCAACCTTTCTACTTCACTCATCAGTGCCTAGATCTTCTAGACTATACTCACAAGAATCATATATCTATATATATTTTTACATACGTCAATGGACTTCAAACATAAACATTAACACTCCCTTAAATAAACTATGCAATAAGCCTATGCGAGTTAAGAAGCATTTAGGAGAACAAGAACATAATTATTCTTACTATGGTTAAAAAGGAAGGAGGATTTAAAATGGCATGAAGCAGAAATACTTTCTATTAAGCTGCTTTATTCTGGCAACAGATGCCTTCTTTTCCCCATTTTGAAGTTTCATGTGGCCACGGGACTACAATGTCAAATTATGAGCAGCTGATGATGGACCTTCATCCCCGTAATCTGCTTTCTGGCCTTCGATTGCTTGCTTCAAAGCCTTAGAATCTAACTCCCTATTCATCATGGATGAACCATGAATAGAACATTTAGTTTTGAGGATTTCTTCTGTCTCAAGCTTGCTTCTTTCAAAGCAAATAAGAGATCCTGCTGACAAATTATAGATTCAGTATATTTCCATATGTACTGACACTCAATTTGGGAAAACAATCAACGTTACCTGGAAACATAGCCACCTCATCTGGCCAGTGAAATGTAGAGAAACTATTTTTGTACCCTGTATTCTTTGGACATACATTGGTTTTTTTAGGTTCTAGGTCTTGCAACAAAGCATCTGAATCAAAATATTCGTCTGATGACATGGTCATGCAACTTGAATTGTCAGAACTCGAAGAAGGTGATGCCGGGTAATCAAGATCCTGCAACTCCAAGAAGTCACCTTCTGAAAAATTGTCAATTTGGGGCAGGTTCTCAGGGTGATCTGTTGGTCTGTCCATAACAGCCAATGCTCTTGTACCATTGCCATTGTTCACCTGCAAAATGCTACCAGCCCCAACACAAAATGAGAATACGTGCCCACCCCTTAGCCAGTCCCACAAAAACAAATAAATAGATAAACTATCGAGAGAAAAGGAAATAAGGAAGTCTTTGTATAACCAACAGTAGAATGTTGACACGCTGTTTATCTCTACAACGTGGCTTTACAATTACAGTATCATCATATCTGTGCTGCACAAGAACATTCAATGGAAAAGTATCCTCATTATTATGATCATTTGATAACCTTAGCTGTTGTTTGATTCACCAATTACCAATTGATACAAAACTTTAAATGGTCACCAACCAAGAAAAAACCTGGCTAAATTATTATTGATTCTTGACAAATAAAATCCAGAACTCACCCCATTAAACAATAAGCACTAATCAAGAATTTCTTCTGTTCACTTGTTAGAAGGATTACTCAAAAAAATAAAAAACATCTAAAATTAGCCTAAGCAATCAGTTAGACTGCAAGTAACGAGCCAGTGTCAAAAAATCCACCACCAACTAATGTTAAATGTGAAATCCAACTCAAGCAGCAAGGAATGAGGCCAGAATGCTGATGCTAACATACCTGGGGCTACCTTGTGGAACCTTGTCTTGTGTCATCCTCATATTTTGCAAACCTTATTTGTGTTGAAGAACTGTGAACTTGACTAGTAATATCAGGACTAGACATTTTCGGCAGCTTGTCATGGTCAAGACTTTGTCTACCACTAAGAAAGACTCTGCACAATGAGCTGGAATCCTGCACATTGTCCAACCACACCCTCGATTGACTGGCAGGTTGGATTGAGAATAAAAATGAAGTAATCAATGCAGTGCATAAATATATGGGAAGCAGAATACCTCTACCTTTCCATCCTTGCACGGTTTCTGAGTTATAGAGAACTTTTGCATCATCCAGTCAGTTTTATGTTCATGAGGAAATTGGCTTTCATAAAATTCAAGAGTAGTTTTTCAACCAAAGATGCAGAATTTGAAAATATTTTGTAGGCCTCCCCTTTAGCTTTCCATAGTCCATGCCATGCACTTCTGTTCTCCTTGAAGGAAACAAAGTACCAAATTCGTTCTGGAACAAAACAATATTTTTTCAAATAATAAAAATAAACAGGCTTAGTTTCGTAGAGTGACAGGGAACAAGACAAGTGAAAGACCTTACACACAAGGAATTAACTCATGACCCATTAGTTTCCCAACTTCCTGCTGTGCTAATAATTTGTACTAGATTCAATGCATCAGTTAGGCCGAAGCAACCGAGATCATTTAGATTCTCATGCCTTTGTAACCTCCTTTGTGTTGAGCGATGAAAAATAGCTAGTAAAAGAACTTGTATACAAGGTGTGTTGGCAATGAGTTGTGCCTAAACCTAGATCACAGCTTTTCATCTGTTAAATAATTCATAATACGTTGAGTCATCAGAAACGAAGTACTAATATTAATTACCCTTCTAAATGCTAGATTGTCATTTCCTTAATTTGACACTAAATAGAGTAAATGAGAATTCATTTGATCTAGCAGGCACAAGCTACTGTAACTAGCCGACTATTTATTATGTACAAGATTGATCAAATTGTAAAATGTTGAGAGACAAAAAATTGTTGGAAGAAACAAGTTTTTTAATAAATTAGATAAACAAACGTACATGCTCACCAGGTAAATATGTGGGCATATAGGTTTGAGGATTTACATCATCAATTACATTGCTTGGAAGACGGTATCCCCCGATAATTCTCTCCAAAGAACCCACAAGCTCCTAATCAGAAGAAGGAAAATTAATATCAATGGGTGTGGATGCCGGTGGAGGACACATGACACCCAATTGAAGCACTTAGATGATGCTTCAACCAAAATTCTTTCTCTGATCAGATGGTGAAAGGGAGGCAAATCAAGCTGGCAACCAACCAGATAATAAGCATAATCAATGACCAAGGACCATTTACCCAAAAGAAAAAGTAAAAAGTTATAGAACATTTTAAATTGAATAATTCCGGTAATTGCATAAGATCTATACATTGTTGTCAAGCAGAAATTTTAAAAAACCAATGAACATAGACAAAGTGTTTTCTAAACTTTACCCTTTCTCAAAAACCACGGGTATTTAATCAATTTGTTTCACAAAAGCTAAAGTCAACGTAACAATTTATGGACAAATACAGGCATCAAGGACCTATTTCTGTTTAGTTTCTGAGAAAATGTTGGAAAAGAGAAGAAAAAAACAAAAGAATTTTCCGCTTAGGACCAAAGCAAAAGCTCACCCCTAGCCTATCCCCTTACACAATATATAAGCGCTTCTCATTTGCTAAGAAACACATAATCAAGAATATGAAGTCAATTCTCTTTCTTTTTCTTCCATTTTGTCAACGACGAAATCAGTGTCAAAACTTCAACTAAAATAGTATGAAACAACATAAATAAAGAAACCGAAACAGAGCAAACAACTGAATACGAAATTAAAACATTTCAAGCACAAAGGACAAATTGACAAATTGAGAAATCGGATGTAAATTAGCTTCTGCTTGAGGCCTGACCGAATCCTAGTAACGATTTCTTAGCTACTAACCACTCGTTTTAAGGGAGCACAAAATACGTATTTATAGGCACGAGGAGAATTGCTCCCGGGTTTCGTCTTGTTTCCAGGAAGCTTGCTTCCTCTATAAACTCGCGATAACCTCGTATTAACTACGGATATAAGACAACAAAAACATCCCCTGTCAGGGAATAAAGTACTGTCTAAGCGTTTCTTAAAACAGGACAAAAAACGTAACTGCCAAGAACTTCGTTAACGTTATCGCTTCTATGATAAATAATGTTTGGCTGCCACATATGAACGAGAACTAGATCACCAAAAAGAGTCAAAATATCATGTGCATTATCCTTTGAGGATATGACGGAACGCAACTAATGAGAGTTGGTAATGAACCTGACACAGTGGCATATGATTCATTTGTTTATCTTCCGTACGCAATGAATGCGAAGTAATTTCTGTTACTCTCTTACTCTCTAAACGGAATGATTTGTACACATAATAATCAAACTAAAAAATTTTATTGTTTAATTTATGAGTTTCATCAGATTTATCATATCATTGGAGATACACCTTTTCGTAAATACTAATAAGTTTTATAATATCTGATATTACATTTCATTTTAACAATTAGAATCTGA
Organism: Trichilia hirta; assembly: GCA_035221805.1. Taxonomy (NCBI): domain Eukaryota; kingdom Viridiplantae; phylum Streptophyta; class Magnoliopsida; order Sapindales; family Meliaceae; genus Trichilia; species Trichilia hirta. The sequence continues at coordinate 3,815,321 of JAWDEX010000003.1, read as the reverse complement.
ATTTGACGTTAATATATTTATTTATAACTATTTGGCTTATTTACGACCAAATTAATATATTTTTATCAAATCAAATAAACATTTTTAACCAATCATCTCGTGAAAACGAAAATAAATATTTAGTACAACTCATGACACATTTGTGTGTTAGTAAAACGAATAAGAGATTATTTAAAATTAGATGATGTAATTTTTTTTTACTTTAAATAATATTTTTTATATTGGACATTGCATCCAGTAAAATTCAAAAAATAAAATACAAATTTACGATCGAGTTACTAGTACACCAATGTGGATAAATTGTGAGTCGGGGGGGTGGGGGGAGTGATCCAGGCCGAGTTTGCCTTGGAGTCTAGTGGTGTGTTTATTAGGGAAAGGAATTTCATCGTATGCATAAAAGAGAGCAGATTGGAGTGCGACGGTCTCGTGGTCGGTGGAGTTGCTGAGGGTGGCTTTAGAGTGGGCTCGGGGGGATGACTCAATCATCCATCGAACACCCCTCAAAAACTCGTGGGAAATAGCTTGAGAGTCATTGCTGAGATTCTCAAATCGGGCTATGATGCAAAACTTAGGTGAACCTAGGAAAAAAAATGCAAGTTAGAGCAAAAACCCATAAATATACCAAAACCACAACGAGGTTAGAAATCAAAGAAAACATTACACAGTTATAACCACACAAGAAAATCATCACTCATCATCAACCCGATGTCAGGTAATAAAGTTCAGCACTCTGGAATGCACTTGAAGTTTATTATACATAAAGCTAAGGGTTCTATTCAATATTCAACGCCCTAAGAACATGAAAAAAGAAGTCCAAATAGATAAAATAAAAAATAAAAGCACTCTAAACAAAAGTTCGAGAGATTGGGTATAAACCTAAAAACAGGGACTGCATGAAATCAGAAGTAGGAGAAGAAAATGTGGTTTAGAGGAATGAAAGAAAATGATATAAAGTCTAGATTATGGCCTAAGAGTTTCAATTTATAGAAAGAACAATGCAGTGATCGGATGGATGGAATGTGTCCATGTGGTGTTTTGGTATTCAAAGTAACTTGGAAACGTTACAAGACGCAACATTTCGCACAAAGCGAACAGATGAGACTGATAAATGCTATATCTCACATTTCGGGGGTGGAAGCTAAAACGTCTTGAGGTTTAGGGCATTTCATATTCTCAGCGTACGAGACTGAGGAAGCCAACATGAAAGAGAACCTAAAGACAAGATCGGGGGCACATGATCGTTTCTAGCGCCGAACATAAAGTTCATCGCTGCTAGAAACTGTCGGACACCTGTGGGATTTATGTCGGACACCATGACCCAGAAGATATTAGTCACCCTGAGAATGCTCACTCTATTCCAAGAAGATAGAAAGATGAGCAGATAAAGTAGTAAAAGGGACAATTCAGCCAATGAAAAAAAAGCACAGACGGATTTAGATTACGACGAAAAGATGTACCCGATCTAAAGGAGTTTAATTGGGATAGAAGAGAATGTGCTCTTGTCAATAGGGTTTAAAGCCTCTCGACAAATAATTGAATTCTTATTGTAACAGAAAAAATAGCAGTATAAAAATAAAAATTGGATATAGATGAATGGATATAGATTTTAAGTGCGAATTACGTAGGCTTCGTTTTGTCCGATCTATTTTTCTACTTATTTGGGTTATTAATCTTGCAAGGAGAAATTAACAATCAACAATTACTTATATCATTACATATCATAAACTATTATTCTATTATTAATCAAAGAATAATAATACGATGAATACGTTGAATATTTGACAAAAAAACACGAAAGGAATAATTTTAAAAAATTGATGATGTCGTAGAAAAAGAGAGAGATTTTTTTCTTTAAAACACGCACACAAACCACCACCACCGGCCCAAAACAAGCAACAACCTTCACGGAACTCTTCAATCATCTCCCTCAAGTTAATTTGTTTTTTTCATCAATTTATAAATTATTTATTTTATGTATTTTACGTAAATTATAAATATACAGGTTTTTATCCATGTGGGGGCGTCTAGATATTCGTATAAGAAATACCGGGACTGCACTCGACGAATTCTTACTTGGATCTTTTTCCAAATGAGAGAGTATGTGTTATTCAATCATATTCAGTCCCGAGTCGAACAAAAACAGACCCACACTCGTATTTTTGCCATTTTTTTATAACAAATTTTATCGTGTCATTTAAAATTAAGTCTATTATCACACTATTAAATATTAACGTATGTTTAGTTGAATAAAATAAAGTATCGAGATTTATTTCTAATTTAAGAATGACTGGTAGTGTAATAAAAGGGATATTGTCTCACTTCTAAGCTAGTTAGAGATTGAAACCGTCTGTTCAATAAACTTAAAATAAAGTAAAAGTAGAAAAGGGTATCCAAATAGTGCAAGTAGACTAACTTTAATTGAGAGTAAACAAAGTATCCATGGGCTGAACTATTATGCACAATCAATATTAGAGCTAAAGGAAGAGGTATTAAAAGAATATACATTAAATTCTTGTCAATTATTGAAAAAATCTCTTCTTAAATATCATGAGTTTGCGAAATTATTTTTGCTAGGCATTGAGATTAGATGAAATTATATAAAAATATCACTGTTAATAAAAAGGATTTTTGAACGTTCAACAGATTGATTTTATTTGAGGAGTAGATTATTTAGTGACTGGGTTAGAAACAGTAAACAACAAAGAGTCTTTTAACAACTAGTTGGGCCCAAAAAGATACAAAACAACTATTAAGTGTAAAAGGTACAAGTACAAAAGATACAAAACACGTTGAATAAAAAGAAAAAAAAAAAAAAAAGGGGTCTTTCCTCATTTTATAAATTGTCCACCTACGGCAGGGCGAAATTAATAAAGCATGTTTACCTGACATAAATAGGCTCACCTTCAAGTAGGAGCATCCCTGATAGCTTCCAAACTGTTGCATATAATTAGTAGCCCGTAACAGCTACCACTTACACACTGTTCAGTTGACCACCCGTGTGGAAATTACGTACCCGTTGATTCAGGATGCCCACTGCGTCCATCAAACTCGAACCTGATTAAAATGGGCCAAAATTTCTATATCACAACATGTGATCAGCGTCATAAGTGAGATGCCCGTTTCATCAGCATTCATTTAACACGTGGCTGCGCACCGTTGGCCACGTGACAAGTTTAGTCCTTACTCCTTGTCACTGCTCAGCTTCATCAATTTGAGTCGCGTTCTGCTTCTAATATTTCTGTTCCGCATCCATTCCTCCAATTAGTCTACAAACTTCTCTGTTTTCAAGTCTACTTTCTCAGGTATAACATGTCTTCATATTTTTTTTTTGAATAGGTTATATCAATTGATGATCAATTGTTTCCATTTATTTTTCGTTTGAGCTTAGCTGATGGATCATCTGTAGTTCGTTATTTTTGTTTCTTTATCATAAAAATAAAATTAATCTAACGGTTAGGTTGCTTAAATTTCGGAGAGAATACAATAATAAATGAATTTTGAATTTGAATTCATGGCTTCCTGTAATCTGATCACTTCTTTTAAGTGCCCATTTCTACCAAGCGTGCGCGAGTGGAACTGGCTCCCGTCCCTGATGCATTTGTTTGTCAACTTGTTTCTCTCTTTCTCTATTTTAGGGTGCTGAAGAGGACAAGAGAGGTTATATTTTCCATTTCTTTTTCGTAGCTTCTCTTTAATCAATGGAGCCTCATAATAAATGAAATATTCTGATTATCTTAAAGTTTTAAGTTTGATAACATTAATTGGGACTATTGTTTGTTGCAGTTAATTTTAAATGGCTTCACCAACTCTAATCTGCGACACCGAGCCATGGAAGAACTTGAAGGTGGATTGCTTGCACACTCCTTTGTGGCAGGTATACTGTGAGTGGGGTGGTATTTATGCATTTAACACATGTTTTATTTGTTATGCAGAACCACGTTGAGGAAATTAAGAAGACTCATTTGCGGGACTTGATGAGTGACACTGAGCGTTGCCAATCAATGATGGTGTATGTATTTTTCCCTCTTGGAATCTCTCAAGCTCGTTAGCATAGTGTATAGAGTTGAAGATTATTGTTTAATTGATTGATGTAGAATGTTGTGAATAAGTTTATAATTTTGGAATACTTTGTGTAGGGAGTTTGATGGGATGCTACTGGATTACTCACGGAAAAATGCCACTCTTGAGACCATGGACAAACTCTATCGGCTGGCAGAGGTGATGTTGGATTACGTTTGGTTTGGTTACATGAGTTGGATAAGATAAATATCTCTTTTTAATGATGCTACCATTTTCTTGTCGCAGGCAGCTCATCTCAAAGAGAAGATTAACCGAATGTACAATGGGGAACATGTAAGTGATGTTTTCCTAACTAAATAAATTTCTGTACTTTCTGAAAGCAAAAGGTATATTTGTTGGAATTTGGCTTTGTGATGCTTAAACATGAAGATCATAAATTCTCAATAGATCAGGTGTTTAGACATATTGTTTTTTATCATCATATGGTTATTTTGAATGTGCACGATCTTTTGACATCAAGCTCATCATGGTATAACTGTTTTGCATGGTGTATTGGTGACATCTTCAGATAAACAGCACAGAGAACAGGTCAGTTCTACATGTTGCTCTCCGTGCTCCAAGGGATGCTGTTATAAATAGTGTTGGGAAGAATGTTGTTCCTGAAGTTTGGAAAGTTCTGGATAAGATTCAGGAGTTCTCCGACAGGGTTCGGAGTGGCTCTTGGGTAATCTTTTATGTCTTTTATTGCCAAAGAAAGATATTACTTTAGCGGCAAATCCCTGGATTGACTACTGAAGGCAAATCTGTGTTAGGTTGGCGCCACTGGAAAAGCACTGAAGGATGTTGTTTCTGTAGGTATCGGTGGTAGTTTCTTAGGTCCTCTCTTCGTGCATACCGCTCTCCAAACTGGTACTGCTGGTTTAACTTTTCTTTGACTGTGCATTCCTTTTCCTTGCAAAATTTTGTTGCATTCTTTATATTATAGTATACAATGACTAACCAGTGGCAACTTGCAGATCCAGAAGCTATTGAATATTCAAGAGGACGGCAACTGTGATTGTGAGCACTTATTTGTCATAGTAATTTGTATTATGATTTTCCATATCATATAAATTATTGAAGTAACATGCTAGCTGTACACATCTCCATGATATTAAAAATGTTTTTTTGGTCCGATAACTGTGTTGCATGAGGTCTCTATTGACTATTCTGAACATATGTCATTATTTGTTACCTGCATGTATGACAGTCTAGCAAATGTCGATCCTGTTGATGTTTCTAAAAGTATTGCAGGACTAAACCCTGAAACCACCCTTGGTAATGATATTTTATTTATTTCACTAAGCAATATTGTTGTATGTGTATTATATGTACCGTTTTTTAGTTTGATCCATCTCATTGGTTTTGACTATAAATTTGTGCAGTTGTGGTGGTATCAAAAACTTTTACAACAGCTGAAACTATGCTGAATGCTCGAACTCTGAGGGAATGGATTTCAGCTGCTCTTGGGTCAGTGCAATAATGATACTACCCATTCTCTTATGATACATTCATTGTGGTAGATTGCATTTTGAAATTAGTGGATCTGGAATGACTTACAATTTAGGAATTAATATAGAAAATTCAGAAAAAATTAAAGAAATATTAGATTTGTAAGTGAGAAAGAATAGTACACTAAGAATGAGAAAGTAATTCATTTAATGTTAGAATTATCTCGCTTGGAGATAATTAGGATCATTCACAATAGTTTGTGTCTTCATTAGTTGCATTAGGTTAATTTTCCTCTCTGCATTAAAATGTACTGGATTGTGGATGGCTGAATCCTCTTCATAAGCGATTTCTGATGTTATCATCCTCTCTCTCTTTCTCTCTCTTAAATAGTGTTTACTTGGCACTACGATGACGTGGTCAAATAAGATCAAGATAATAGTTAAGCTTATTCAATTTTTGAACAAAAGTATTTATTAAGTTAAGCTAATCCCAATTCTTGGATAACGTTTGCTACAAATTTTTATTTTGAATTTTCCCATTGGCTTAGATTATTTGTTTCTATTACTCTTATCATTATCTTGTAGGCTAATAAGTATACCCTTGTAACCTGTTGAAAGGCAGTTTGTTTTGGATTGTGAAATGTAAACATTCTCAAGTGCTTTTCAGCATTATTTTAGGATTCAAGTTGAATCAACAAAACTACCTTTCCTATTTGTTCTCTTATGGGATTTGTTAAACTGATCAACAGAATTGAGCGTACTATCCTGCATCACTCTTTCTCTCTTAGGCTGTCTTTGCCTTCTAATTTCATGTGATTTTGCATATTTTATCCAGTCCTGCAGCAGTTGTAAAACACATGGTGGCTGTCAGTACAAATCTTGCAGTAAGAATTTGCTTTCATATCTTGCATTTAGACGATAAAGCAATTTGAAGCTGCCAAAATAGTTCTTTCATGACTATTCAAGCATAGATTGTTTTGTATAGTCCTTTACTTGTAGGGTCTGATTGTATATGCATCCTGATAATATTCTTGTGTGTTATAGTAAAATGCACTTGGTAAATTTCCTAGAATAGTATATAATTTCATGCAACAAATAATCTAATTTGTGTCATTTTGTTGATATATTTGGCTCCTTCTACTTCATTATATACAAATTTGGTTATTTTTAGTTTGTTTCTGTGAATTTTAGGGTTGATTTTCTTGATGAAAATTTACACTTCTTTACAGAATAGCACTAATATATATATACACATTTAGGCAGTAACAAACTGCTTAATCTAAGGAATTTGTTTCCTCCTTAAAGAAGAAAATTAATACCAAATCATCTAAAATTAGGAAACCTAAAAATACATCATAATTAAATATCAAGATCTCTAGAAGACAGTAACAATATCTCCAACACTCCCCCTTAAGCTGGGTTATATATGTTCATCATACCCAGCTTGCTACACAAATCTTCAAAAACAACTCTAGGAATCGGCTTGGTGAGTATGTCTGCAATCTGCAATGATGAGGAGATATAAATAGGCTTAACTATCCCTCCTTCTATGTTTTCCTTGATGAAATGCTTGTCAATTTCAATATGTTTAGTTTGGTCATGGTGAACCAGGTTCTTGGCAATGCTTATTGCCAATTCGCTATCACT
>JAWDEX010000003.1:3791582-3808064 GCA_035221805.1 Trichilia hirta | reverse complement strand
TATTTTGATCAAATTTATTTTAATTTTATTTATATTTTTAAATATTTATAAAATATTATAATTTACTTTAAATTATAATTGAGTCTATTTTTCAAATTCTCAATTTGTTAAACTATTAATGCATAAATCGTTTATGATTTTTTAGTCAAATAATGTCTCCGAGATTGTTAACTCTCTTATGAATATTATTTACTTTCTCTAATAGTAAGGATAAGTCGAAATTTATATCGTGATCTCTCAAATTTATTATAATATTGATCGTGAGTTGAAATCGTTCTCATCAATTTTATTTTGAGCTATTCGAATTCTCAACGATCATGGTTAACATCTAGTAATATGCCATAACTCTCAAATCATAATAAAGAAAATTTTCATCAAACTTTTTATAACTAATTATAAATTTTGTGTGAATAGCCTCCTTCTATTCATCTAATCCCAACTAAATTATGACTTACAAATGTCAAAACTCTAAATTCAATTATATTCGAATAATTAGTTAATATGAGCTGAACTTGTCAATACGAAATCTTTATATGATATTTATACTTTGGTCAAAGACTTTATTTTAACACATTTATTAGTATTCGACTAAAATTCAAACTTAGACTGAGTTAACGGTACTTCAAAATTCTTTATTTTGAATCAATGATTCTATGTGACAATAATTTGTCTCTCAATATAAATATTACGTGACCAAATTAGCTTTTATATATAAGATATGATTAGTCTCGTATTTATACATCATTTAAATTATGTGTATCTATATTGATTAACAATTATGATATCATAGGTCTAAAAAGTAGTTAACACACTCATATAATTAAATGATAAATCATTGATAATGTATATTCATGTGATTTATCATAACTTTGGTCAAATTCAAATAATAATTTTTTAACTATTATTCTCCACTAATATTCTAATAATATGAATATTATATCGCTCGTACTAATATCATTTTATGATATTCACCGAAAACATTCACCGAAGACATTCAGTGTGTCTATACTATAATATTAATACCTAGTCGATATTATTTTTATAGAAAATACTTTAAATAATCTAATTCTCTTAGATGATTTATATGCATATTTTATCATTAGTATGATTAGATAGAAAAAGTAACATATATACATGAATTAAAATAATTTTTATATTAATGAAATATATGTATAGTATATATATTTACAATAACTTAATATAATATACTTAAAATCGATAATATAAATAATTTTAGGGTATACAACACTAACAACAATATCAACTAACTTTTAAAAAAATACTTAAAACTACTATATGATCACATACACTTAAAAAATTTGAAAAGATAAAATAAACTTTAATTGCTATTCTAAAATCGAGTAACTGTATATTTTCACTTATATATGACAATTAGAGAGTTATCAAGAATTTATATTATATTTTTATTATTTAAAATTGAATTAATAAAAATTAGGATTAAATAAGAAAAATAGAATTTAAACCTTTTAAGGTTTCACATAATACTAGCACTATTATAAAAGTTATCAAGAGTGTTATACGAGAGTTTAAGATTGTAGATAGATTTTTTATATTTTATTTGATAATGCATCTAATAACACGATTGTTATTTCTCTTCTTAGAGATGCATTAAACCCATAGTTAGAAAAAAAAAATTTATAATAGGTGTATTTGTTATATATTAAACTTACATATATAAGATGGTTATAAAATGATGATACTAACAATTGATGCTATTAGAAGTGTTATTCTTTATTTAAAACTAACTCTAATTAGAGTCTAATTATTTAAAAAACTATGCTGTTAGCACTGATTGAAGGTAAAAAAATTGATTTCAAACATGTTAACAAGGTGAAACTCTGCTTATGAAATAGTTAAAAATATTTTGTTTTACTGAGTTCAATTATGAAATTTTAGAATATAAAAATGAATAGTTACAAATTAACCGATGAGCATTTTGAGTTATAAAAATTATTTTATAATTTTTATCAATACTATAAAAAGCAACAGAATTTTTATCTAGACAATATTATTCAACAATACATCACATAATTCCTAGATTACGTGGCGTTACATATATTTTTAAACAATCATAGAGATAATGTTGATCATGATAGATAAATTCAAAAAATATTACGATAACATGTCACTTCTATATTGCATTGCATTATATCAAGCTCATATAATAAAGATTTTTGGTTGTAAAATTCTTATAAAATAATTTTATTTATTTTTAGATCTAAATAATTTTAAATATTTGAGTTGTAAAATTCAAAGACGAATCAATCAATATAAGAAAAATTTATCATCTAATCTTTTAAATATTTTTCACTTGTACAAGATTGAATATTTTATAGGTATTTCTATATCTATTGGTTAATATGACTTATCTTTATCTTCCTCAACTCTCATTATTTTTAGCAATTATTTTAATCTATACATAAAAAGTAAACAACAGATTAAAAAGAGCGTTATTATCGTTTAATAAACTTTCATACTATATGTAAGGTCTAACCATTGAATCGGTGATAAATTTTAATATTTTAAAATAGTTGATGAAAAATTATAAGCTTTATTATATCTTAACAAGAATGGTACGAGATTTTTTCACACTATCAGTATTTGTGATTTCATCGAAAAGTGCATTCAATTTAAGTGATCAGACATTGAACTCACATAAAAGAGTAAAGACTTCAGAGATATTAAAAAGCTAATGTGTTTAAAAGATTAGATCAATGAAGAAAGTAAACTCTGACAAATTCACCAATAATTAGCTTTTACAGTTAACTTTATCTATAAATGAGATGAAAAAGAGGAAAATAAAGATGAAAATAAAAAATAAAGATATTCAACGATCTTTTTATAATTAAAATTAAAATTTATTAATTTTTAATAAGGTAAGGTCTAATATCCTCCTCTTTATAATATTTTGTTAATTAACTTATTTTATTTTTTATTTATTATTGTAATGTACGATTGAATGTAAACAAAATTATAAGATTCGGGCTGAAATATTCCTGTCATTGTATTTTTAATTAATAAATAAAATTTAATATTATTGGAGATATTTTTTATATAATTTTTGTTAATTTAAAAATATTTTAATTAATTTTAAATTTAATTTAAAAAATTAAATATAAGAGGCCTAATTTATAAACTAAAATTGAAATTGATCCAAAAACGAAATTAAAATTGACATGTTTAATAAACTAAAATCAAACTGAACCGGTTTATTAACGGTTTCATTCCCAATTTCAAACTGGTTCAGTCTAATACAAATTATAGAACCAGATTGAACCGGTCTATCATGATCCCCAGTTCAGATCGATTCTATCTTTTTTTGGTTCACTAACTCAGACTGATTCGGCAAAAAAATGTTAATTCTAACTTGTTAGTTATTGTTATCTTAAGATTTAAGTGTTATCACAAATATTTCTATTAAGTTAATTTTTTTTTATCTTTTTATTTAGTTTAACGACTATTATACCCATAACTTTTATAAAATGATAAAAATTTAAAATATCTCTATCTATCTACCTATCTATCTATTTATCTAATTACAAATAAAAAAATTATATAAAATGCCAAAAAAAAAATAAAATTTAAGATAAAAAATTTATAAATTATATTTTAAATTTTTAAAATTTTTTTATGTTTTTATAAATGTTAGAAATATAATAGTCATTACATTAAAAAAAGACAAAAAATTAAAAAAAAGTTAACTTAATAGAGGTATTTGTGATAATACTCATTCTCTATAAATTTTTTTAATTCCAAAATATAAAGTAGAGGGTAATTGTTATTAAAATGTCCGCCTTGTGAATTGAAAAATCATCACTGCTGTAATGACTATATTTCTATGCCTTCCTTAACAACTATATATTTTAATAATAAAAATCATTAAATTTTAATAATAATATATTTTTTTTAAGTTTGAAGGAGAAGCGAAATCCCTTAAAAAACTTTTATCAGTCGAATTGAACTTACTAATGCGTCCCGTTATTAGTTTATTAGATGATAATATTAAAAGAGAGACTATAATAAAATATCATAAGTTAAATATTCATCTAAAAAATATATGTTATTGTTGATAGTATTGTATAAAATAGATATAATATATTAATTATCTTAAAACAATAGTAACAAATATGATACTACCATGAAATAAATTGATAATTAATATATTATATTCATTAATGTTGTTAAACATAATATTTGTCTTATTAATATATTAAAATAAAACACTAAAATTTATTTTGTAAGGCAATATTTATGAGTAATAATTTCCAAATATTTTATCTCAAGTGACGAGTTTCCTCTTATTAATTGAATAATAAATTTTTCAATATTTAAATGATTAATTATTTCATTTTACTATTTAATTAATGAAAATTGCAATATTGAGATGCAATTTGAGAAGTTTAATTTATGACTTTTATTTATATTATATAGTTAAAATAAATATTAATTTAAAAAAACAATAATAATAATAATTTAAAGTGGATAAGTATGTTAAAATATCATATTAATACAATACATGTAAGAAATAGATAAGTATGTTAAAATACAATACATGCAAGTTTACTTTTGACTTTTGACTTTTGACTTTGGTTTGTATAGATCTCACAATAATTGTAACTGTAAAATAAATAATTTATTTAAATTAATAAAATGGAAAAAAAAAATAATTATATCTATTAATGGAGTTTACCTCCGTCGTTTGCTGTGGGTTGTCACTGTCGGACACGGTCACTGGCCGTATTCAACGACGACGCGGATTGTAGAACGTAGTTTTGCGATTTTGGAAAAAAGTGTTTATTTTTTGTATTAAAAAAAAATTGGATGTGCATTTTTATTCTTACTAAAAGGACAGAAGATTCTAAGAAGAAATTATATTTGATGTTAATCATTAACACTAACTCAATAATTGAAGCTTTCATTGTCAATAAATTACCATATTGTACTCAATTCTCATTTAAATTTAACGGAGGTTTACTTAGAGAGTTCACCTTTTTCTAACGAAGTTAATGAATAGAAGTTAGTGTCTCACCACATCAAAGTATCAATAGTCGTAATTTATAATACATCTACATTTATCACACCCCCCGGCCACTTTGATAGCAGACCAATTAACAACTTAGTAGGTTAATGTATTTAAAATTAATAAAATCTTCACTTAATTGTTGCATGTTAAAAATAGATTGGGATATTCTTATAATCTTTTTAACCATTGGCATAAATAATATTGTATAAATGAGATCCTGTCTGGGAGAGATTAGTTGAATATTAGGATAAGGTACGCTCGGACTGCACTTCGGAAGAATTCTTACCTAAATAAATATTCATATAGATGCAAGTGGGTATATTTCAATCCAGATCGGGTTTCGGGTTCAACAAACTCCGACTCGCACACATGCCTTGGCCTTCCTTTTGTAGTAACAAGCTCTGCGGCGTCGTTTTAGCCAACCGCTCCTGTCACTTAAGGAAAGGCTTGCCTGCAAGTATTTTGCATGTACTCAACCTAGCGTAGAAATTACGCACTCGTTGATCCATCAGGCCCATTGCATCCATCGAACTCAGACCGTTAAAAGTGGGCCAAAATTCATAGATCACCTGTCCCGCTTCTTCGGAGAGTAGGCCGTTTCATCAAGACCTATTTAAGACGTGGCTTAACATCCCGTGCCACGTGGCAAGTTAATTCCTCGCCTTATTCCTTTGCGAATCTGCTTCATTTTTTTTTGGCATCCGTAGACGCTAATATTTCTTTTCTCCATCCATTCCTCCAATTCGTGTACGAACACCTCTTTTCAAGTATACTCACTCAGGTATAATATATCTTCATATTTTTGTTTTAAATACGTTATATCAATCGGTTCTCAATTTGTTCATCCGATCAATTTCTTCCCTTTTTTCCTTTATTTTTTTATTTTTCTTGTTTGAACTTAGTTGATGGATCATCGGTAATCATTGTTTATTTATCATAGAAACAATGCAAATTTAGCCGCTAGGTAACTTAGATTTTCGGAGGGAAATATAATGATGGTAAATGAATTTTAAATTTGTATTTATGTCTCTCTGTAATCGGATTCCTTCTTTTAAGCTCCCACTGCCAAGCGTTGAAGTCCAGCAAACATCGGGCGAGTGGAACTTGCTTCTCGCTCTGGCGGACTTGGTTTCCAACTGGCTTCTCTCTTTCTCTATTTCAGGGTGCTGAATTGGACAAAAGAGTTTATATTTTCCATTTCCTTTTTATAGCTTCTCTTTAACTGATGTCACCTCATAGTAATTTAATCTGATTGTCTTAGAATTTTAAGTTGATAACGTTGTTGTTTGGGGGGGTTGTTTGTCGCAGGCAATTTTAAATGGCTTCACCAGCTCTAATCTGTGACACCGAGCCATGGAAGAACTTGAAGGCGAGTTGCTTGCACATTACTTTGTGGCTGGGGTACTGTGAGTAGGGTGATATTTATGCACATAGCACATGTTTTATTTATTATGCAGAGCCATGTTGAAGAAATTAAGAAGACTCATTTGCGGGACTTGATGAGCGACACTGAGAGATGCCAATCAATGATGGTGTATGTATTTTTGCTTCTTGGAATCGTTTAAGCTTGTTATTATTCTCTATGTTGTTAGCATAGTGCATAGAGTTGAAGATTATTGTTTAATTGATTGACGTACAATGCTGTGAATAAGTTTATAATTGTGGAATACTTTGTGTAGGGAGTTTGAAGGGATGCTACTGGATTACTCACGCAAGAATGTGACTCTTGAGACCATGAACAAACTCTATCAGCTGGCAGAGGTAATGTTGGATTACTTTAGTTTTGGTTATGCAAGTTGGATAAGATAAATATCTTCTTTTAATGATGCTACCATTTTCTTGTTGCAGGCAGCTCATCTGAAAGAGAAGATTAATTGTATGTGCAGTGGGGAAGATGTAAGTGCAGTTTGACCTTTCTAACTAAATTTCTATACTCTCTGCAAGCATTAAGTATATTTGTTGGAATTTGGCCTTGTGATGCTTAAATATGAAGGTCATAAATACCCAATAGAACAGGTGTTAGACTTATTGCCTTTTGTCATTATATAGTTATTTTGAATGTGCATGATCTTTTGACATCAGCTTCATCATGGTATAACTGTTTTGCATGGTGTGTCTGCGACACCTTCAGATAAACAGCACAGAGAACAGGTCGGTTCTTCATGTTGCACTGCGTGCTCCAAGGGATGCTGTCATAAATAGTCACGGAAAGAATGTTGTTCCTGAAGTTTGGAAAGTTCTGGATAAGATTCAGGAGTTCTCTGACAGGGTTCGGAGTGGTTCCTGGGTAACTTATTTTTGTCTTTTAACACCAAAGAAAGATGTTACTTCAATAGTAAATCCCTGGATTGACTAGTGAGGGCAAATCTTGTTAGGTTGGCGCCACTGGAAAAGCACTGAAGGATGTTGTTTCTGTAGGTATTGGCGGTAGTTTCTTAGGTCCTCTCTTTGTGCATACTGCTCTCCAAACTGGTAATGTTTTATTTAACTTTTCTTCTGTTGTGCACTCCTTTTCCTCACAAAATTTTGTTACATTCTTTATATCATAGTATACGACTAACCAATGGCAACTTGCAGATCCAGAAGCTATTGAATATTCAAGAGGGCGACAGCTAAGATTGTGAGCGCTTATATGTATTGTGATTTTCTGTATCATATAGAGTATTGAAGTAACATGATAGCCGTACACATCTCCATGATATTAAAAATGTTTTTTTGGTCCTATAGCTGTGTTGCATGAGGTCTCTATTGACTATTCTGAACATATGTCATAATTTGTTTTGTGCATGTATGACAGTCTTGCAAATGTTGATCCTGTTGATGTTGCTAAAAGTATCGCAGGACTAAACCCTGAAACCACCCTTGGTAAAGATGTTTTATTTATTTCACTAAGCAATATCGTTTTATTTGTATTATATGTGCTGTTTTTTTTTTTTTGATCCATCTCATTGGTTTTTGTGATAAATTTTTGCAGTTGTGGTAGTATCAAAAACTTTTACAACAGCTGAAACTATGCTGAATGCCCGAACTTTGAGGGAATGGATTTCAGCTGCTCTTGGGTCAGTGCAATAATGATACTACCCATTCTCTTATGATACAGTCATAGTGGTAGTTTTACATTTTGACTTTAGCAATTAACATAGAAAATTCAGAAAAAATTAAAGAACTATTGGATTTAGAAGTGAGAAAGAATAGTACACTAAGAATGAGAAAGTAATTCATTTAATGTTAGAATTCTCTCCATGCGATGAAAATTAGGATCATTCACAATAGTTTCTATTTTCATTAGTTGCATTAGATTAATTTTTCTCTTAATTTTAAAAAAATCCGGATGGTGGATGGCTAAATCCTATTCGTAACTAATTTCTGATGTTATCCTTCTCTCTCGCTAGTAGAGCTTACTTGGCACTACAATGACTTGGTCAAATAAGATCAAGATAATAGTTACGCATATTCAATTTTTGAACAAAAATTTTTGTTAAGCTAATTCCATTTTTGAATAATGTGTTTGTTACAGTTTTTCATTTCGAATTTTCCCATTAGCTTAGGATTTGTTTCTATTACTAATCATTATGTTGTAGGCTATAATATAAGTAGCCCCTTATAGCCTGTGGGAAGGCAGTTCGATTTGATTGAGAAATATAAACATTCTCCAGTGCTTTTCACTTTTCAGCATTGTTTTGGCATTCAAGTTGAATCAACAAAACTAGCTTTCTTATTTATTGTATTATGGCATTTGTTAAACTAATCAACAGAATTGAGTATACTATCCTGCATCACTCTCTTGGGTTGGCTTTGCCTTCTAATTTAATGTGATTTTGCATATTTTGTCTAGTCCTTCTGCAGTTGCAAAACACATGGTGGCTGTCAGTACAAATCTGAAGGTAAGAACTTTTTTCCTTATCTTGCATTTAGATGATAAAGCAATTTGAAGATACTGAAATAGTCCTTTCATAACTATTCAAGCATAGATTGTTTTACGAAGTCCTTTAATTGTGGGGGTCTGATTGTACAGGCATCCTGGTTATATTCTTGTGTATTATGATAAAATGTACTTTTCCCAGACTAGTTTGCGGCCAACAAAATTTTCATTACTTAGTACATAATCTGTATGATTTTGTGTCCAAATTTGGGTGGAGAAGCTGTATGTGTAAAATTTTTAACATATGTTTGGCATGTAAATAATCAGTTTAAATTAACTAACCTCATTGACATTTTATCTAAAATGCAGCTTGTAGAAAAGTTTGGCATTGATCCTAATAATGCTTTTGCATTCTGGGACTGGGTTGGTGGTCGGTATAGTGGTGAGTTTTGTTTTGTTTTTTTCGCTTTTTGGAGTAATTTATGGTCAATGTGGTACTGGGAATTGACTTTTGGTTGCAGTTTGCAGTGCTGTCGGGGTGGTCCCTCTGTCTCTTCAATATGGTTCCTCAGTTGTTGAGAAGTATGGTATCTTCTTATTGTTTATATCTTCAAATGAAACTAATAGAATGTAGAAATCGAAGACATATAATTTGCTTTCTTGTCCTTACATTTTAATTTTATAGACAAAATAGACAGTATGTTTCAAGGAAAAATAGCTTTGGTGTACATTGAGTTAGGTTCTTCTTTTGACTGCAACTAAGAAATAATGAAGCATGTGCTTCTCTTCAGCCTCTCCAAGCCTCATTACAGTATTGTTTCTAAATTAAGCTTTTTGGCTTCTCTCTTGATTAAGTGCTTAGTGTCATATTTGCCTTCATTTTTAAAATCTATAGTGCTAGCTTTTAACCCATCCTTGATCTAAATACATGCATTCACATATTATTTTTTATTTTAACATGATGTTGATGCATTCTATAATAAGATGCTCGATCTTCTTTTTTTTTTTTTCGGCTCTTTTAAGGTTCTTAAAGGGAGCTTCAAGCATTGATCAGCACTTCTATTCAGTGCCTTTTGAGAAAAACGTACCAGTAAGTTTCTCAATAACTTGAATTTTGTAATTCAGAGATCTTATCACCCACTGGATATAGCATAAAATAATAACCTTACCAATATTGCTTTAACTCTTGGATGCAGTGACATGGTCTGTTCATAGCATTTTACTGACATATTGTTCGTGATGCAGGTGCTATTGGGTTTGTTGAGTGTATGGAATGTTTCATTTCTTGGATATCCTGCCAGAGTGAGTTTTTGTGCTCCGAACTGAAAATGAATTGCCGCTTATTCTGCAATATTTAATAATGTTATATTTTTCTCTCTCTGATTCACCCCCTAACACTGTTATGTTCCAGGCTATCTTACCTTACACACAAGTCCTGGAGAAATTTGCCCCTCATATTCAACAGGTAAATAGCGGATATCCTTAGTTTGCCTTTTCTTCAAAGTGTATGTACTTATACCTTGCCATGTTTTCTTTGGTTCAGGTTAGCATGGAGAGTAATGGAAAAGGAGTGTCTATTGATGGCATGCCACTTCCATTTGAGGCTGGTGAAATTGATTTTGGAGAACCTGGAACAAATGGTCAGCACAGCTTTTATCAACTGATTCATCAGGTAACACTTTTGTTCCTTTATATCTGTCAGAAGTCGTAACAGGTCAAATACAATTCCTTTAGGTTTGTTCAAATTCAATGGCAGTTACAATAAATCCTTAAAAACTTGGGTGCACGTGAGAAAACTTTTGAGAAGGTTCCCTGCAGTTGATATGCATTTTAGGTGATATGAGTTTCTATTATCAATACTCCTTCTCTGCCTAATCTGTCCAACATTCGTGGAAGAAGTTTCAGATTTAAATAGTCACAATATGTTATGGAATGTATTGCTTTACAGTAATCAATCATGCTATGAAACTTGTCCTAGTTAACATGGTCCTTGGGTCTAAGCTCAGTCTGTAGTATACTTTTTGCTTTGTATAGATTAACTCACCTTCTTCAAATCATCAGGGACGTGTGATTCCTTGTGATTTTATTGGTGTTGTGGAGAGCCAGCAACCTGTTTACCTGAAAGGTAAATATAACTCCTTTTTTGAGTCAAATGTCATTATTTTAGTATTTTGAATGCTGAATATTGATGCTTTGGCTTTTTGGTTAAGCATTATTAGGCAAATCTTTTTCTTTTTAACAGGTGAAGTGGTGAATAACCATGATGAACTCATGTCTAACTTTTTTGCACAGTCAGATGCCCTTGCATATGGGAAGGTAGCTCTGTATCTTTTGAGTGTTTTTGTCATTCAATTTAATACCAAAAGGTTTTGTTTTAATAAGAAAAAGAGGCTTCTAATTTTGTTTTCCAACCAATACAATACTGTGGTAGATTGCTTTTCCTTTTATTTTCCCTTCTTGAAATTCCATACATCTTGTACCTTGCAACTGATTATGGAGTTCATAACAGAATGTTTCAAATTCTCATCTTTTTATTGTAATTTTCGTAGTGTTAACAGAATGTTTCAAATTCTCATCTTTTTATTGTAATTTTCGTAGTGTTTTACTTTTCCAAATATCAGGTTGAAAGTCAAATGAATAAAAACAATGAAAGACATCTTAAAATCTCTTCTTAGTGGTGTAGAATACTAATGGCAAAACACTTGCATATAAATCTATATGACTAATGAAACATATCTCTTGTAGGTGCCAGAGCAGTTGCAAAAAGAGAATGTTCCTCCGCATCTAATTCCTCACAAGGTAATTTCCTACTTCTGTACTGGGGCTTCTTTTGAAGGTGGATGAGAAGCCCTAAATATTTGTTATAAATCACAGACCTTCTTGGGCAATCGGCCTTCTCTCAGCCTTCTGCTTCCATCATTGAATGCTTACAATATTGGACAGGTTTGTGGTTTCTTCTTGTTACTGTGGCAGATCTACATGTCTAATTCTTTGGATTCCCTGATATCTTCTCTATCAGTGTATTTATCATATTTGAAGTTTCTGGATCCTTGTGAATGGCATTCTCAAGGTCGATGGATGTTTATACGAGTTTGCTAACTTAATAATTTCAGAATTATATATATATATATAGCACTTCTGTTCCAAAAAAATTGATTGTTGGTGGACATGTTTTGACAACTTTGCCAATCAGATCCAACTATTTGTCCACTTGGTTCATGTTCTATTTCCCTTACCATATGGTCCACATAAATTTTGTATACAATCTAATACTGCAAATTCTTACTGGTCTGCCTCAGTTGTTGGCAATCTATGAGCACAGAACTGCTGTGGAAGGTTTCATATAGGGGATAAATTCTTTCGACCAGTGGGGAGTGGAGCTAGGGAAGGTATGTGTAACCTGAGAAGATTGTATGATGTTGACCATCTTCCGCTACAATACTTCCTAATAGAAACTATATTGCACATACGTGCATGCCTTTCATGTTTTCATTGTTGGAATTTGCCTTTGCTATATGCACAGCGATACCTTAAGATATTTGCTTCACAATTGTAAATGCAGTCTCTGGCCACTCAAGTCAGAAAGCAACTGCAGTTGTCTCGTACAAAAGGAGAACCAATTGAGGGCTTTAATTTCAGCACTAGAACGCTGCTAACAAGATACCTAGAGGTATGGCAAAGTATCATCTCATCAGTATGAGGTGTTTACCTGTACTAATAGTAATCTTGATCTTCCAATAATTTTGATTATCTTATTGGTTTTATAAGCATCCTTCATACAGAAAATGTACTTTTGTTCCGTATAGACTGTTTGAGAAGTGTTTATTAAGTATTATTTCTCTGTGTGTTTATTAAATATCATATTTTTATTTGACAGGCGAGTTCCGATGTCCCAGCTGATCTCCCCACTCTTCTGCCACAGATATAGGTGGTTTTTGCTGAAAATAGTTTGCGATTTTGACATATGAACTCACGGTTCTGGCTTTCATATATCACAACTTTAGTGAAATTATCCTCAAGACTGCATAATTTACTGATCTACCTTTTCCTGCCCTTGTCCAAGTACTGGAAATCGTATTGTCTACATCATTATACTTTTAATAATGCTTGTTGCCACAAATTTTGTTAAACCCCTTTGAGCTTCCTAAAGATTTTAATGATTGAGTTCAAACTTGGGAGATCAACGCTAATGTTCCTTTCAATTCGAATTATGCACACTGAATTAGAAAGCGATTGGAATGTTCCATCATGCAAACTTGGTTACTGTGAACTGATCTCGTTCCTGCCATCTATCTGTTAAGTTTGATTGTCCAGCCTCGCCAAGTTGACCTCGGTTAAAAGTGGGGGAAGAATATGTAAATTTCCTTCCAAAGAAGTCGTAGTTGATGCGTGAATTGCTTAATTAATGGTTTCCTTTGCTTCACAGGTTTAACCTAGTGCTTTTTGGTTGGTTTCCAAGGGAAAAACACGTGATTTTTGGGGTTATGTTAAATAATACAAGCTTACCTTGTACCATGAAGAAGAACAAGGCATGAATATGGAGAGTTTCATTCTTCTGCAAATGCTTTCTTCTTCCTCTCCATTATCATCTACATTTTGGGCTTAGCTGGTACCATGAAGAAGAAAAAGGCACGAATGTGGAGAGTTCTAATCTTGTACAAATGCTGTCTTCTTCCTCTCCATCATCATCTACTTCCTTCCCTTTTGTTGGCATCTCAATTTCTTATTTTGATTTACGTTATAATTCTAAACGAAGATAACATCATCGCGCCCTTATGAGCAGAAAATTGTCTCCCAGGTTTGTCTTACGAAGAGTTGCAAGAACTCCCTTGGTTCAATTGTGAAGTAAATTGTGCTCTGTTATGTGCCGTGTGCTTGGATGGCGTACAGAGGAGAGCGGTGCAGGATTTTACCAGCTTGCAAACATGTATTTCATGGACAATGTGTCGATGTTTGTAGTGGTGGCTAACAGGCCGGGTCACGGGCCTAATTCAAAAAAAATTGGACTCGAACCGGTCCTAGTAAATAGTGCACAATTCATTCCGGCTGCATTCGTAAATAAAAATTAGGCCGGTTAAAGATAAAAAATATGTGGATCCAACCTGCGTAAACTCAAAAAAAATTGGGTTAATAAAAGCTGACCCGATTAGTTGAACTAATGGGTTCGGGTCGATTTGACCCGTTGTTTCAAAAATTTAAAAAAAAAATAAAGCCAGGCTTTATTAATTGCCAACGGCCAAAATTTTTGAATTTTTTGGTTGTCCACCAACATCTAAATTTTCCTACGATTGTACAAAATTTCCTCTCTTCCTCAAATCTCGTAATACACCCCCCCTTCTTTCTTTCCTTTTTCTTCGTCAAAATTTTAATTTTTTATCTTTTATTCTCCTCTTTTTTAATTACTAATTATTTTATCACAATCATTATTAATCAAATTGTTATTTTTTTCAAAGTCAAAGTCAAAGTTTTAAGGCAATTTTAAGGTTAGTAATTAAAATTATATAATATTAATATTCTGATTAATTGTATATTAAGTAAAATTTAAATTATATTAATATTTTATTTACCTAATTTATTATCTAAATTATTGTTAATTAATAATATATTAATTTTTTTAGTTAATTTATTTAATTTCTTTATATTATGTTATTATTTAATTTCTTTAATTTATCATCTAAATTATTTTTAATTATTTATTTGTTAATTCTTTTAGTTAAGTTATTTAATTTATTTAAATTAGTTATTATTTAATTTACTTAATTTGTGTTTTAATTTTTTTAGTTAATTAAAATTTAAATTGTATTATTATTTAATTTATTTAATTTGTCATCTAAATTATTATTAATTGATTAATTAATTATTAATTTTTTTAGTTAAGTTATTTACTTTTTCAAATTGGTTATTGTTTAACTTAATTTATGTTTTAATTATTTTAGGTAATTAAAATTTAAATTTTGATATTATTTAATTTATTTAATTTGTTATCTAAATTATTATTAATTTATTGATAGTTGTTAATTCTTTTAGTTAAGTTATTTAATTTTTTAAAATTGGTTATTGTTTAATTTACTTAATTTATGTTCTAATTATTTTAGTTATCAAAATTTAAATTGTGTTATTATTTATTTTTTCTAATTTGTCATTTAAATTATTATTAATTAATTATTTTTAATTTTTTTAGTTATTTAATTTTTTAAATTGTGTTAATAGTTAGTTTCACTTAATTTGAGTGCTTTAATTTATTAGATTAAATTATATTAATATTTAATTTTAAAAGATATTTTAAGTCTTTAAAAAATGGCACACCATTTTTCACAAGGATCACATTAATTTTCTTGAAAGTTAGAAGATATAATACTTCTTTATAAGTAATTTGAAAATACACGAAAAGAGAAACAAATTTTTAATACCAACATAGAGTCTATCACAGCTTGCACTAGTTAAAGAAGGTAACCTAAATCTAAAATATAAAAATTTTTTGAAAAAAATATTGAACAAAGTAAGGCTAAAAATAAAATTTGTAGTAAGATATATGCATTTAAAAAAAATGATGATTTAGGAACTCTTAGTAGATATGTAAAAAAATAACACGTAAAACGTTTAAAAAATTTACAACAGAGTCAAATTAAAATAACAGATAAAATTATAGATGATAATTTTTGATTTGATCCTATTAAGTCAAGAGATTCTATTATTAAATAGTTAGTCTTAAATGGTCAACCATTTATAAAAAGTGAATCTTTAAATTTTTTAGAAATAATACAAGCTCATTAGCTAGCATTTAAAAAAATATCAATGACAATTGTTAGAACATATGCATTAAAATTTTTTAATGAAATGAAAGAAATTTTGATCAGTATATTAAAATCTAATAACTATTCATTTTCACTGATTTGCCACAATTAGAGAGGTGTTAATGAATTATACTATATTTGTATCACATGCCATTGGATAGATGATGATTGTTGTTTAAACAAAAAAAATTATAAGTTTTAAACTATTTAAATTTTTACATAATGCTATGGCCATATCTAGAATAATTATGTTTGTGGTAAATGAATTTATGATTAAGATAAAAATTTTTGTACTTCATTTGATAATGTATCGAATAATACTGCTATAATTTTTTTAATAAAAAATATAATTAAATCAGTCTTAGATAAAAAATTTATTCACAATAAATGTTCTTGTTCATAGTAAATTTATGTATGTAAGATGGTTACAAAATAATAAAACTAGTAATTGAATCAATTTGAAATATTGTTCATTATTTAAAAACAACTCCCGCCAGATACTAATAATTTAGAGAATTATGCCGTAAACATAGGTTGTAAGTTAAAAAATTAGTTCTTGACGAACCAATTCGGTAGAATTTTACTTACAATATACTTTAAAGTGTTTTATCTTATCAAGTTTTAATAATAAATTTTTAGAATGACAATATGATAAGACACGAAATAACCCATGAATAATTTGAGGTTGTATATATTATCTTTTAACTTTTAAAAATATTTTAAGAAGCTACAGAATTATTATTAGGACAATATTACCCAACAACATATCATGTAATTTTTAT
>JAWDEX010000003.1:3763655-3791482 GCA_035221805.1 Trichilia hirta | reverse complement strand
TTCGTGATGCAGGTGCTATTGGGTTTGTTGAGTGTATGGAATGTTTCATTTCTTGGATATCCTGCCAGAGTGAGTTTCTGTGCTCCAAACTGAAAAAGAGTTGCCGCTTATTCTGCATGTAATATTTTTCTCTCTCTTATTCACACCCTAACACTCAGTTATGTTCCAGGCTATCTTACCTTACACACAAGCCCTGGAGAAATTTGCTCCTCATATTCAACAGGCAGATACCAGATCTCCTTATTTTGCCTTTTCTTCAAAGCTTAATGCACTTATTACTTTCTGTATTTTCCTTGGTACAGGTTAGCATGGAGAGTAATGGAAAAGGAGTGTCTATTGATGGCGTGCCACTTCCATTCGAGTCTGGTGAAATTGATTTTGGAGAACCTGGAACAAATGGTCAGCACAGCTTTTATCAACTGATTCATCAGGTAACATTTGTGTTCCTTTGTATCTGGCAGAAGTTATAACAGGTCAAATACAATTCCATTAGATTTGTTCAAATTCAATGGCAGTTACTATAAATCCTTAAAATTTGGGTGGGCATGAGAAAACTTTTGAAGGTTCCTTATGCATCGTAGGTAATATGAGTTTCTATTATCAATACTACTACTCTGTGTAATCAGCCAAACCTTCCTGGTTCAAGCTTCGGATTTAAATACTCGCAATATGTTATGGAATGTATCGCTTTACAGTAATCAATTATGCTATGAAACTTGTCCAAATCAACATGGTCCATGGTTCTAAACTAAACCTGTACTATGCTTTTTGCTTTGCATAGATTAACTTACCTTCTTGAAATCATCAGGGACGTGTGATTCCTTGCGATTTTATTGGTGTTGTGAAGAGCCAGCAACCTGTTTACTTGAAAGGTAAATGTAAGACTTTTTTTTGTTTTGTTTCGAGTGAATGTCATTATTTATAGTAATTTGAATAGTGAATATTGATGCTTTGGCTTTTCGGATATGCATTATTGAGCATAAGTTTTCTTCATTTTAACAGGTGAAGTGGTGAGTAACCATGATGAGCTCATGTCTAACTTTTTTGCACAGCCAGATGCCCTTGCATATGGGAAGGTAGATTTTGCTCTGTATCTTTTGCATGCTATTGTCATTCAATTTAATACCAAAGATAGATTTGGTTTTCTTTTAATAAGAATAAAAAATTTATAATTTTGTTTTCCAACCAATACGAAGCTGCAGCAGATTTCTTTTTCTTTTATTTTTCCTTCTTGAAATTGCATACATCTTGTAGCTTGCAACTGGTTATCAAGTTCACAGCAAAAGGTTTCAAATTCTACCCTTTTATTTTTCCAAATATCAGGTAAAAAGAAAAAGGAACGAAAACAATGAAAGGCATTTTAAAATCTCTTCTTAGTGGTGTAGAATACTAATGGCGAAACACTTGCATATAAATCTAGATGACTGATTAAACATATCTCTTGTAGACGCCAGAACAGTTGCAAAGTGAGAACGTTCCTCCGCATCTAATTCCTCACAAGGTAATTTCCTACCACTGTACTGTAGCTTCTATTTGAAAGTGGATGAGGAGCCCTAACTATTTGTTATAATTACAGACCTTCCCGGGCAATCGGCCTTCTCTCAGCCTTTTGCTTCCATCGTTGAATGCTTACAATATTGGACAGGTTTGTGGTTTCTTCTTTTTATCGTGGCAGATCTAAGTCTAATTCTTTAGATTCTCTGATATCTTTCGCATTATTTATAATATTTGAAGTTTCTAGATCATTGTGAATGGCATTCTCTAAGATTAATGAACATTCATACAAGTCTGCTAACTTATAATTTGAGAATTGTATATTTCTTTTTTTGTTTTTTGGAACCTTGGTGGAACAAGGTCAGAATTGTATATTTCTAACCAGAGCATGCTTGATGTCTTTTTTGTTTGACATGTTTTCACAACTTTGCCAGTCAGATCCGACTATTTGTCCACTTAGTTTATGTTCTATTTTCCTTGCTATATGGTCTGCATAAACTTTTTGTAGAGTCTAATATTACTAATTTTTTCTGGTTTGCCCCAGTTGTTGGCAATCTACGAACACAGAATTGCTGTGGAAGGTTTCATATGGGGCATTAATTCTTTTGACCAGTGGGGAGTGGAGCTAGGGAAGGTATGTGTAATCTGAGAAGATTGTATGATGTTGACACTTTTCTGCTACAATACTTTGTAATAAAAACTTTATTGAGTATACATAGATGTTGCCTTTCGTATTTTCATGGTTGGAATTTGCATTTTTTCTCCCTTATGCATAGAGATACCTTAAGATATCTGCTTCATATTTGTAAATGCAGTCTCTGGCTACTCAAGTCAGAAAGCAACTTCATTTGTCTCGTTCGAAAGGAGAACCAGTTGAAGGCTTTAATTTCAGCACTACAACGCTGCTAACAAGATACCTAGAGGTATGGCAAAGTATCATCTCATCAGTACGAGGTTTTTACCTGTAATTATAGTAATCATGATCTTCCAGTAATTTTACGATCTTATTGGTTTTATAAGCATCCTCCATACAGAAAGGTAAATTTGTTCGGAATAGACTGTATGACAAGGGTTTGTTATTTATTATTACTCCATGTGCTTATTAAATATTGTATTTTCACTTGACAGGCAAGTTCCGATGTCCCAGCTGATCTCCCCACTCTCCTGCCACAGATATAAGTGGTTTTTGCTGAAAAGAGTTGGAAAATTTTGACATGCGAACTCATAGTTCCTTCTTTTCATATATCACAACTTTATTGAAATTATCCTGGCGACTGCATAATTTACTGATTTTTTTTCCTGCCCTTGTCCAAGTGCTGGACATCATACTGTGTAACGTCATTATACTTTTAATAATGCTTGTTAAAGTGGCCTTTGAGATTCCTAAAGATTTTAATGATTGGGTTGAAACTTGGGACGTTCCTTTCAATTCAAATTATGCAAACTGAATTAGAAAGGCAATTGGCATGTTCCATCGTATACTCTGAACTTATCTTGTTCCTGCCATCCAGCCGTCAAGGTCATATTGATTGTCCAGTCTTACCATATGTAATTTTTCTGCTCAAAGATTTCGTAGCGGAGGCGTAAATTGCTTAATTGATGGTTGACATTGCCTCACAGGTTTAAACTAGTGCTCTTTGGTTGGTTTCCAAACTAAAAGCATAATTTTTGGGCTTACGTTCAATTAGTCAATGCAAGTTCAGCTGGTACCATGTAGAAGAAAGAGGCCTGAATATGGAGAGTTCTAATCTTCTCCAATTCTTTATCCATCGCCGTCTACCTTTTGGCTTAGATGGTACCATGAAAAAGGAAAAAGGTTTCTAATCTTCTGCAAATGCTTTGTTCCCCTCCATCGTCATGTCCTTCCTTCCCTTTTGTCCGCATCTCAGTTCTTATTTGGATTTATGTTGTAATTCTATAGCTGGTCATAGACTTCAACGAAGATAACAGAGCCACACTTCTACGAGCAGTAGTTGTCTGCAAGTTTTGTCTCGTGAAGAGCTACAAAAACTCCATTGGTTCAATTGTGATGTAAATTGTTGTGCTGTGTGCTCGGATGGCGTACAGAAAGGAGAACGGTGCAGGATTTTCCCAGCTTGCAAAAATGTATTTTCATGCACAACGTGTTGATCTTTGGTTAGCGAGGAAACCCAACTATATAACTTGTCGCTGCTCATTGAAAATGAAAACTAAGCTGGATGTATAATATAAAATCGGAACTGGACGTTCTTTAGCTAGTCCATGCACTCTTCTGCTCCAATTGGTTTGCATAAATTATAAAATTCTTTTATCTAATTCGCATTCATTTTTCCAAAATTTACCAGTCATTAAATCACCATAGCCATCGTTTATAGAACAGGCTTATTATCACGATATTTTGTTAGTTTAAGAGTCTTTATCCTACAAATTTCCGTTTTGTCCTCGAGAATTTCAGTGTCTCGACAGAATTAATTCCTCAAATTCCACATTCATAATTGAATCTGGTCACATCAACATTGCAAAGATTTATATTGGATTTCAGACATTGCGGGAAAAGAGATCACAAGACATCAAATAATTATCTTATTACTCAGGCCTTGAATCCAAATATTATTTCTGCTGCTTCGTTGAACTTGAATGAAAAACTGTCACAATAACAACAAATTCCTTTCGTTTTCAGTAGAATGCTAAAGCCTAAAAAATGAACAGGAAAACGCCGACTGAGAGCAAGAAAGTAATTGGAATTCAGTGATAACAAAAAGGCATAATCAAATTTTTTTGCCACTAAAATTTACCATTAACAAGTAATTACAGCCAAAATATTTTTGGATGGACAGAAACAACCATTTCAATCTTCCAACACCAAATGGGTCGCTTAACGTCATTTCATTTCAGCGATGCTAACGCATGTCCCTAAGAGTCAAGATAGCAAAATAAATCATTAGTACACCATATGTTGCACAAAATTTTCCCACGAACCCCAACAATTTATATTCCCACAAAAACAAAATATTAACCAAAACACAGCTACTGATATAGCGGTTCAAAAAACAGTAGAGCCAAACCCCCCTTCACCTCTGACTGTAGAACCCAAATCCTCAACCTCCAAAACATTCGGTGTCATGATTTTCTCGATGATCAGCTGGGCAATTCTATCACCCACTTTCACCTCAAAATCAACATCTGAATGATTAAACAGAATCACCCCAACTGGGCCCCTGTAATCCGCATCAATAACTCCTGCACCCACATCTATTGAGTACTTCCATGCCAGACCTGATCTTGGCGCTACAAGACAAACCAACTTCCATTTCATCTTTGAAATATATAAAAACAAACAATCCATCAAAGACAAATGGGGAATAAGATTTACCAATTCGAGCATATGTTCCTTCTGGTATTGCTATGCTCAGATCAGTTGGAACAAGAGCTTTACCCCTTGCTGGCACCTTAATCTCTGTTGCACTACAAAATATGAATGAAAAAGTAGGTCAAATATCCTCTTCCTCTTCTTTCTTTCTTTCTTCATTTTTTTTTTTCCGAGTGATTGGACGTTCGTATCAAAATGTACCCACCAACACTTCTGACTTTACCTGGAAAGATCATAGCCTGCGGCAAGTAGTGAGCCTCTTGAAGGTAAAACAGCCTTTTCAGAGAGTTTTTTCACTCTCAAAACAGAGATGATATTCTGTGACGCTTCATGCACCCCATTCCGGTAGAGTTTTGGGATCTTAAGAGACGGCTCTTGAATTTCTGGGCTGCCATTTTGCTTTTCAGGAATAGTATTGTAAGACCCTTGAACATCTGCATCAATAAGAAAGAAGCATCCATTACATATCTTAATCAATAGCCAAAGCAAAGAATTGAATACATCAGACCTAACAAATAAAAAAAGCTCTAGGATTCATTCCAAATCATACAAAAAATCATATATAGAAATAAGAAATGTATTTTCAGTCCTGCTTAACTCATTTACTCCAAGCATATCTAGCAATTCAAGGCACCATTTGATTTTCAAAAGTACATAGAAGATACAAGGCTAGGCTAGTTATTAAGTTTCTTATACAACCATTCACGTCTTCTACAATCAAAGGCTTAGTATAAGAACTAACGAGCAAAATCAAAAAATTTCAATCGATCAATGACATGCCAAGTTGTCGTACAAGCAAAGCAATGTTAAATGCAATAAAAATGCATGATCAACTTTTTCTTAAAATGAAAAAAAACTAACAAAAGTAGTCAGCTACAGCCCCCCTACAAATCCCGACATCATAAGAAAAAATAATTCTATGTGTATATAAATTTGAAATGTAAACTAAAACTTTCTAGGAAAGTAGCGCAATCGTGACAGACCCGACCTAATTTTTCTTCTGCCCTTATTACAGGTGGAAATTGAACATTAACAGAAATAATTGTTGAACAAAAACAAAAAAACTTGTAAAAATCATCAAAAGTCTACCTCCCGCTCAGGCTAAACCCACTAAATTCACAGTACTAGTGTGAAAACCAAAGGCAGCTCGAATTCCAAAACCAAGCTAGGGTTTTTAAAACAGAAACAGAGTAAGATAAGCCCACGGTGACAAACGGAAGAACAATTGTGACCTGAAAGAATAAAGAGGCGACGAACCTTTGGAGATCTGGTGGAGAGAAGCGACGGTGAGTTGGTGACGAGAGTCGTCGCTGGAGTTATTGGCGGCCATGGATAACCGGTGACAGTTGCAGGGAAACCTTGTTTGTGTGTAATTTTGGATTTTGCTTTTTCTTGATTGCTTTTGCGAGGTGATGGTGAGAGAAAATTGGGAGGATTTTAGTATCATGAGAAGACAATTAGTTAATTTCTGGCCGTGATTATAAACAGAAAGTCCCGGGAATTTTGACCTTCCCCAATTGTTGGCATAAAATATTCCCGCCATCATTTCCCCCTTTTGTTGAGGACGCAATACTCTCGAATTTCCTGCAATAAATTTGTCTCCTGAATCTTTGCTCGTCTGCTAAAGTGTCCAGTTTCAGTGCGATACACTTCTGTGCTAATTAGTTCCATGCTTACCTGTTTATACATTCATCGAGATAATCCGTATCGCGTAATCAGTCTTATCATTTTGAGAGTTAACACATTTATTTTTAATTTATTTTATTATTTTCCAACAATTTTTTCATTATATTATTTTATCACGTGTCTCAAATCCACTTCGCATTTTTCTTGCATCTATAGCTAAACAATATTTATTTTATTTTAATGCTGATGTAGGTGATTTCGTTGCATAATGATCAATTGTACAATTATAATTTATTGACATTTCATTTCCAACTGATTATAGAGTAAACATGAAAAATACAAAGCCATGTAAAAAATTATTTATTGATAATAATATATTAAACAACAAAAACAACAAATTTGTAGGGTATCATTACTAATTTGCTTGCATGGAGTGAATACACGTGTTAATCTTTTCATATATATATATATATATATATAATAATTATATTTATTAATGTTCTATTTTTTTTTAATATTGGTATATATATTCTGTAGTGTATTGCATCAAGGCTTATCAAAAATGTATACTTCGATTTAAAATATTATATTATTATAATGAGATAATTTTAAAATAATTTAATTGTATATCGATGTGGACATGTTATTATTATTTTTCTGGTGTACATGCGTTTTGTAATCAATATATGCGATACACTAAGAAAAAGTATAATTTTGATTATATGGTCGAGACAAACTTTATTTGAATCTTTATAAAATATAAATATTTCAGTCCATGTATTTGAAACTTCGAAAAGTGAAGTGATATATTAATATTCTTTTCCTTTATTTCCCATTTTATGTTTTTCAAACAAACCATAAATTAGTATGCATTTTATCCTCCAACAAATTTTATGACTCACATTGAAAAAATTACTTGCATACATCAGATGCACTATTTAATATCTCAATTTACGATGACTCAAAATAACAAAAATGGGATCTATTTTTTTATAAAATTTGCAAAAATAAATTATATTTTCATAACTTCAAACACACCACAAATGGAGATCACGCGTCACGTTTACTTGAATGATTCAGCACGGTACATCATCAAACTGGTCTTTTAGCCGTCCGAAACCCTCAAAAAATACACCCTTCTACTTCGGATACTAAAACGATCCTTTATCTAGTCGTTTAGTTATTCACCTTGACCTGTACGGTTAGAGGAGCATTACGCACCCACAAGAATTAACCGGAAAGGAAATCAGATAATCCCATTCCTTCCAATTCCTTACCACGACCGCCGAATGAAGTGCACCGCAACCCTAGCTAACTTCCTTTATTCCGAGGCAATGCTTATGTTTCACGCCATAGACAGCGCGTGAAGATATAATGTCAGGATATTAGAATAACCCAGTGTAGCAATAACACGGGTCAAGCAACAAAACATACACTTGTTGCTAACGTAAGCCAATGGGTGGCATCGTTTTAACCTGTTCACCCTTTTTATGCCTTCTCATTAACCTAAATTCCCCCCAATCCTCTGCCACTCCCACCTCGCTGAAGCAATCGAAAAAGGCAAATACCAAAGTGACACACAAACAAGGGTTTTTCCTGCAACTGTCACCGATCATCCATGGCCGCCAATAACTCCAGCTGCGACTCTCGTCACCAGCTCACCGTCGCTCCTCCCCGCCAGATCTCCAGAGGTTCCTCTTCTCTTAATTTTTCCAAGTCACTATTTGTTTTTCCGTTTATCTTTGGGCTTATCTGACTCCGTTTCTGTTTCAAAACCCCAGCTCGGTTTTGGTATTCGAGCTGGCTTTGGTTTTCACACCAATACTGTGAATTTAGTGGGTTTAGCCTGACCGGGAGGTAGATTTTTGATGATTTTTACTAGGTTTTTTGGGTTTTGTTCTGCATTTTTTTTCTGTTTAATTTTCAATCTCTATCTGTAATAAGGACAGAAGATAAATTAGTCCGGGTCAGTCACGAATGCGCTACTTTCCTAAAAATTTTAGTTAGTTTACATTTGAAATTTATATACATATTACGATGTGGGAAATTGTAGTCGGATTGTGTAGCTGGCTGCTTTTGTTAGTTTTTTCTTAAAAAAGTTTAATCCTGTATTTTTATTGCATTTGAATATTGCTTTGCTTATACGATGACTTGGGTTGATCGATTGGCAGTTTTTGTTTTTGCCCATTAGTTTCTTATACTAAGCCTTGTAGAAGACATAAATGGTTGCGTAAGAAATTTAATAACTAGCCTAGCCTTATATTTTCTGTGTATTTTTGAAGATCAAATGGTGTCTCGAATTGCTAGATATGCTTGGAATGAATGAATTATGTAGGACTGGAAATACATTCTCAATTTCTAGATATGGTGATTGTATGATTTGAAATGAATACTAATGGCTGATTGTTCATCACAACATTTTTTATTTGTTAGGTCTGAGGTATCTAAATATTTGCTTTGGCTATTGTTTAAGACTTTTAATGTATGCTTCTGTTTTTTCATGCAGATGTTCAAGGATCTGACAACACTATTCCACTTTCACCGCAATGGCTTTTGCCAAAGCCAGGGGAGAGTAAACCTGGAATAAGAGGGGTGTGTTATATATATTTCATTTTGAGCTTTCTATTTATCGACGTTATCTGTACTTCCTGCTTATTTGTGAATGCCTTCATGAATTTTTTTGTTTGTAATTCATTTTGTGCTCTTGCTATACATGTGTTTCATCTTTTGTGTTTTGAAGAATTTCTTGACCTTCAAACTATTTTTTTTTATTGGAAATGATATGATTCATGATACTGCTTCAAAGTGGCACTTTCTTTGGGTCTATTATACAGGAAGGCCATTTCAACCAGCATCCAGTTCATGGAAATCGTTCAGATATCATGAAGTCATCTGGAACTGGTGAAGAGATGAATGAGAAACAGAAGAAAAAGGATATATTTCGGCCTTCTTCAATTGATATGGAAACTGGTCGCCGTGACCGCTGGCGCGATGAAGAAAGAGACACCCATTCCTTCATACGCAAAGATCGTTGGAGGGATGGGGACAAAGAGCATGGGGAAACCCGCAGGATGGACCGTTGGACGGATAACTCATCCACAAGGCATTTTGGAGAAGCACGTCGGGCTCCCTCTGAGCGGTGGACTGATTCAGGTAACAGGGATTCTAACTATGATCAAAGACGTGAAAGCAAATGGAATACTCGCTGGGGGCCTGATGACAAAGAGACAGATGGCTTGCATGAGAAATGGTCTGACTCTAATAAAGACGGTGACCTGCTTCTTGATAAAGGATTATTGCACGTGTCAAGTCATGTAAAGGATGAGAGGGAGGGGGAGTCCTATAGGACTTGGAGATCTAACTTATCCCATGGCCGAGGAAGAGGAGACCTTTCCCATCACCCAAATCTAACACCTAACAAACAGGTTCCTGCATTTTCCTACAGCCGTGGGCATGGGGAAAGCACTCCAATTTTTTCTACTGGCCGGGGGAGGCTGAATTCTGGTGGGAATTCTATCAACAGTGTTTCTACCCATTCTCAGTCTCAGGCAGTTCTTACAGACAAGGGTGAAAGCAGCAGTGGAGATTATCGACCATTAAGATACAGTAGAACAAAATTGCTGGATGTCTATAGGATGACTGATCTGAGATCATATCAAGGACAAATAGAAGGGCTTTTTCAGGTGCCTTCTCTTACACAGGAAAAACCATTGGAGCCTCTGGCATTTTGTGCGCCTAATACTGAAGAAATGGTAATTGTTCATGTCAATTGTTTTGGTGAATTCAATTGACGTGTGCAGTATGTTTGATTTCCTATCTGTTTGAATAGGTTGTTTTGAAGGGGGTTGACAAAGGGGACATTGTAAGTAGTGGTGCTCCTCAGATGTCAAAAGATGGATCTACAGGGTGGAACTCCATAGATTTTCCTTTGTCAAGACGATCCAAGCATGGTAGTCACTTGTATCAAAGATACTTGTACATATATGTATTCATTTTGAGTATTAAGTTTTTCAATATTAGAATTGGCTTGTCTGAGCAGGCAGTAGAGAAGATCTGACTCTTGCTGCTGATGATTATAAAGATGAAAGTTCTGATAATTTAAAAGCCGGCTATGTGAATTACTCAGATGGTTCGTACCAGGACAGGCAGACACACAATTATGGGTCCAACTCAAAGATGGAAACCGTTCAGGATCAAACGGTTTATCCTGATAACAAGTTTAGAGCTGAAGGTATGTTGACACAGATACTGTCCGGAAAGCCAGGTTTTGTACAAAACTTAGCATGTACGGAAATCTTGAATATGATGGAGTAGTTTGGGAAAAGTCATCTGCATTTAATGTGATTGTACATATTATATAGCTTTCTGGCGTGTTCTGAGGTTTGCATCTTCAGAAAAAAGTTTAATAGTTGAGGAGAGTTGTAAGTTCTATTCATATGATTACCTCATCTATTTTGGTTTTGTTATAGTGTTTTCTGTTATGGTGCTTGGGCTTTAATTGATGGTATCTCCTGCCTCTTGTTGCATAGAGTTCTTTTGTGTTACATTGGATCATGAAGATTTTATAAAAGCGCCTTGGATACCGAGTTTTACTTTTGCTACATTGTTTTACTTTTGCTACATTGTTGTAAATTGATGCTTTTTTCTTTTTTTCCTTTTCTTTTTCTTTTTTTTTTTCTTTTCTTTTTTTTTGGTTGTGTGTGCAGCTTTTAGAGAGGATACTGGCCATAGAAAAGCAGATGCTTCCATCAATAGAGAATCTAACATGCAAGAAAATAGTTCTGTCCATTCTGGCTCTGTGTGGAGAGCTTCATCACTTGGAGAAAGGTTGCATATGGGCTCACATGGTCAGAGGGAGATTCATAGTGATGTTAGAACAATAACTGCGGATGCGGCCTGGTCACAGCTGCAGAAGGATACAACTAATCAGTGGGAAGGTAACATGGCTAAATCATTGTACTCCGGAAATGAAGCTAAGTGGCAGACCAGTGAGGATCCTCTGATTAAAAGTCAGCCATCAGTAGTTATGGACAGGGAACAAGAAACCAGAAAGATTTCACAGGTGTCCCCAGAAGATCTCGTACTTTACTATAAAGATCCTCAGGGTGAAATTCAAGGTCCTTTTAGTGGGATTGATATTATTGGATGGTTTGAGGCTGGGTATTTTGGTATAGACTTGCCTGTCCGCATTGCTAGTGCATCAAAGGACTCACCATTCTCACTACTTGGTGATGTCATGCCCCATTTGCGAGCCAAAGCCAGACCGCCACCTGGATTTAATGTGCTGAAGCAGAATGAAACCACTGATACATCAAGTAGACCAAACTACGGTGGTTTTGACGCAATGAGAGGTGAGACAAGGCACAAGCATGGTTTGACAACAGAAGCTGAAAATAGGTTCGTGGAGTCACTGATGGCCAGTAATATGAGCAATTTGCCTCAAGGTTGGTTTACTTGTGAAAAAAGTTTGATTTGGTTGCTCATGATGAATTTTGAATTTTTTTGAATTACAAATTCTTTAGCCCCCACCCCCTCCTCTGTTTCTGTCGCTCCTCTTCTTCATCGTAAGTAGTTGGTTGTGTCAAGTGAAAAATTGATGGTTATAACTGATTTGTAGGTTCGCAAGGTTATATTGGAAATACTTCGAGTGCTGTTCCCCCATCTGGTTTAGATAGTTCAAATGACCCATACCTCTTGGCAAAGAGAATGGCACTTGAACGACAGAAGTCCTTGCCCAATCCCTATCCCTATTGGCCAGGAAGAGATGCTGCATCTATGGTTTCAAAGTCAGATATGGTGTCTGACTCCCCAACCCTGCATGCAAAACTTTCTCCTTCAGTAACTGACAGTTCTCTGCTGCCTCCCCATTCTCAGAGTGCTGAATTGATGTCCATCCTCCAAGGTTTATCAGACAAATCTGCCTCCATTATGAATAATGGCGTTGCTGGCTGGCAAAATTTCTCTGTCCAGGGTGGTTTGGATCCAATTCAGACTAAACTTGATTTTCATCATGCTCAAAACTTTCCTCCCCAAGCTCCCTTTGGGATCCAAAAACAGACTTTGCAAGCACAGAACCCTTCTTTAATAAACTTACTAGGCCAAACTATAGATAATCCTGCTGGTGCGTCTGCACCTGAAAAAGTACTTTCCTCTAGTTTATCTCAAGATCCACAATTGTTAAACATGCTGCAGCAGCAGTACTTATTGCAGCCTCAGTCCCAGGCTCCTGTTCCAGCACGGCAGTTATTGTTATTGGAGAAGCTCTTGTTGCTTAAGCAGCAGCAGAAACAGGAGGAGCAACAACAGTTGCTTTCTCAGGTTCTCTCCAAGCATCATAATCACCAGATTTTCAACGAGCAATCCTATGCACAGTTACAGACTGCAATATCAACTGGGAGTGTAACAGCTGATCCCTCTCGGCTTCAGTCATCTCAAGAATTGTTTCAGAGTGGCTTCCAGGTTCCGGTACCAAAGACGCAAGATGAGTGTACTACAGATCTCCTTAATTTGCCTCCGCATGTAGCCCAGGATTTATGTCACCGTACTGGGTCTGAAGCCTCGTTCATGCAGTTACCACGTCAGATGCTTAATCCTCCAAAAGGTTGGAATGCTAATCTACCAGAACAGATAAATGATATCCATCCAAAGGAATCATCGGCTGCATCAAAAGCTGTTGAAAGCTTTCCCTCAGTAGATGCAATAAACAATTCTCTCCAGGAGCTTTCTCTAGTGCAGAGACCAGCACTTGCTTCCAACTGCCTTGCTTCTCTAATTGATAAGAAGACGTCTGAAGACGCTTGGAAGGCTGATGAACCTGTCACAGTTGCAACAGTGGAGGGTACTGTGGAATCTTTACCTTCAGAGTTTTCTGGAATTTCTATTGTACCATCTACAGGAACTTTTGCAAATAGTGTGTCGGCACCTGAACATGCAAATGATGTGAAAGCTCAAACAGATGGTGCTTTTCATGGCCCACAAGTTGAAAGCAGAAAAGGTAATGATGGGCCTTCTATGGTGACAGAAGTAAAGAGCGTTGAAGTTCGTGAGGGGAAAAAAGCTTCAGAGAAGAAGTCAAGAAAGCAGAAGTCTACCAAGTCGCATTCTTCTGACCAATCAAAAGGAGTACCAAAAACTTCCTGTTTACTGCAATCTAAGCAATCTGAAACAGAAAAGCTAACTGTTGATAAGAAGTTAGAGTCAAATAATGTTGCAGAAGAGGCCCTCTTTGGAAAATCTTCGCAGAAGAAAAGAGAGAGCGAATCTGTGGGTGTTGTTGCGGAAAGAATGGAACATCATGTTAAGAGCTTATTACCTGAAAGAATTTCTGGGAATGATGTTGAAATGATGGATATCAAGGGTGAAGCAGGGTCTGTTGGGCTAGTCTCGGTGCCAACTAGCCAAAAGCAGACTGGGCAACGAGCTTGGAAACCGGCTCCTGGCTTCAAGCCAAATTCATTATTGGAAATTCAACAGGAAGAACAGAGGAGGGCAAAGGCAGAAATGGTAGTGTCTGATATTGGTAGTTCTGTTAACTCCACTAATTTATTGTCACCTTGGGCAGGGGTTGTGACCAATTCAGAACCTACAGAATCCAAGGAAACTCATAAGGATGTAGCTGTTACAGAGTTCAATGTGGAGAAACACGAAAGTTCTCCAAATACAAAGAGCAAGAAAAGTCAGTTACATGATCTATTGGCAGAAGAAGTTTTGGCGAAGTCCAGTGAAAGAGACTTGGAGGCTCCTAGCAGTATGTCTTGTTTGCCTGGATTACAGGATACGACCATGCATGTGAAGCCTATAGATGATGGTAGCTTTATTGAGGCTAAAGAAACTAAAAAGAGTCGAAAAAAGTCTGCAAAAGCTAAGGGTTCTGTAGTTACCAAGGTCTCAGCTATTACTTCTGATGTTCATGTTGGTACAAGTCCCATTGAGAAAAGCAAAATCTCTCGTAATGTACTGGAGAAGGAAGTATTACCCTCAATTCCGTCTGGTCCATCTCTGGGAGATTTTGTTCTTTGGAAGGGGGGGTCTGCCAATTCTTCCTCTGCTCCTGCATGGTCTACTGACACCAAGAAGATCCTTAAGCCCACATCATTAAGGGATATCCAAAAAGAGCAGAAGAAAGTTTCTTCTTTCCAGTCCCAAAGTCAAATACCGACTCCTCAAAAAACCCAGCCTACTCAGGCTACTGATGGAGTTAATCTATCACGGTCACTTTCTACTTCTCCAACAAAAGCTGTGTCTCCTGTACAGATCAATTCACACGCTGCCTCTCCGTTGAAATTTAAAGGAGATGATGATCTATTTTGGGGCCCAAGTGATCAATCAAAGAAAGAAACTAGACAGTATGATATTTATCTTGATCTTACGTTCTTTTTTCGTTCGGAAGTGCTCTTGTTAGATTGTGTTGAAAACTTTTCATTTAGCATTCATAATGATTTTTTTGTAGCACTTGGGAATATAATTGTTAATTTAATATAACGACTTGGGATAATTGGGTTATCATCTGTTTGAGTTATTTTCCCTTGACATTATAAAAAGGAAAATAATTTTTTTCTTTTTCCTGCAAACAGGGCAGATTTCCCTCTTCTTTCAAACCACGGCAGTTGGGGAACTAAAAACACTCCTGTAAAAGCAACTGCTAGTGGATCATTAAGCAGACAGAAATTGACAGGTGGCAGACCTGCTGAGCGCAGTCTTTCATCCCCACCTGCCTCCTCTCAGTCATATCTGAAAGGGAAAGAAGATCCCTTGACAAAGCATTCAGGTAAAACTATTGCAAACTGGGTGCTCTTATTTCCAAACAAATATATAACTTTACCTTTCATATTTTTCCAACCCACGCAGAGGCTATTGGCTTCAGAGATTGGTGTGAAAACGAGTGTTTTAGGCTGATTGGGACAAAAGGTATCTTGCTACTTTCTGTTTTGCCTTAAAACTTTTTTGCTGGTATTTATGGTTCATCAGATGGTAGTGTTGATAGCAAATGAACAAGTTTGAAGTTTTGTGTTTGTGTTTTTGTCAACGTCGAGCTCAACCAGCAACTTGTAACTTATTTTAGAGGCTTCAGGAGTACAATGTTCTTGAAGCTTTTGTCTGATGTTATGTCATTTTTGTCCCCTCCTGCTAGATACAAGTTTCTTGGAATTTTGTTTGAAGCAATCCAGATCAGAGGCTGAGCTGCTTTTGACAGAGAATCTTGGGTCATTTGATCCTGATCATGAATTCATTGACAAGTTTCTTAACTACAAGGAGTTATTACCAGCTGATGTGCTTGAGATTGCCTTTCAAAATCGGATTGATAGGAAGGTCACTGGTTTTGGTGCCAGAGATATGAGTTCTGACAATGCAGGCATTGGAGACTTAAACCGGGATAACACAGCTGGCCTTGATGGATCCTCCAAGGGGGGAGGGAAGAAGAAGGGCAAGAAAGGAAAGAAGGTTAGCCCTTCGGTTTTAGGATTTAATGTTGTCAGTAACCGTATCATGATGGGTGAGATTCAGATGGCTGAAGATTAGAGGGATATATTTGCCAAGCAGATGTAAATACATTTGTTTCAACTGTTTGTACATGAATTTTTTCCTTCACTTGGTATTTTATTCTCCTCTATAAAGCGACAGCAGCAGAATTAATTTACTCTGCTCAAGCAATTTTGTTAAGTAGAGTGTTCTTGCGGAAGAATTGTCAGTTATTTTGGTAATAGAGCATTCATGTGAGGTTTTAAGAATTATATGATTAATTAGGGAAACGACTTCTTGTTTTACATTTGCCTTTTTGTTATTAAATCTACTCAATTTCATTTTTCCTCGAGTATTATGGCCTTTGTCATTTTTCTTGGATGCGCTTGGAGTTGATTCGAGATTAATGTTGTCGAATGATCGTTTACTTTAAACTCATTAACTATCTCGTTCTCCTTTGTGGATTGTAAGGACCAATCACGTGATATTGCATCTATTAACGGGTCTATAAAACATTACCTATGAATGCCCATAGCTCTAGTTTAGTTTCTTAATGGCCTCAGATCGCCATTAACTCAATTCAGTGTAATGACTGGTACATAGATGCATTCAATTCAAGATGTTTATCAAGTCGTACCGTGTTACTATTAAAACGGCAACCGTTGTTTTTGTCTGCTTTGATCATCCTACAATTAAACACCTTCAAGAACTGGAGTTTTCACATGAACTTCTTTTTGACCTCGTGCTATTGACAATCAATTCTTTTCATTCTCCAAATGGTTGCATTGTTTTTCTTTGTCAGAATCACTTCAAATTTCGTGTTAAGTTGAAGTTCAATGGACACGCGTTTTGGTCCGAGGCATTGTGGTGGTACGATTAATGACATTAGATGAGCAGCAGTAGCCGCAAGAGGCAAAAATAATATACATTACCATTCTCAAACATTCTTGCAGTAGTTTGGAATATTATTAATTGGCAGTCGGGTAGTGATAAATACATAGTAATTACCAGATGATAATGGTCTCAATTAAGAGAAGAATCTTATAAACCGATTTTGTGCGCCATGATCCTTCTCCAAAATGGTTTTGCAATTACATCTTGAAAATATAAAGTTGTGATAGAGGAAACAGAAAAGTTTCAGCATTCGTACTCTGCTGACTGCCAGGAAAGATCATAGACATCTCGTCCCCTTGATAATTGCCATATGCTGCTTGCTTACATATTACATATTACAGAAAATAAAGAGGTTCCATGATTTCTGTTATTGGTTTGTTCCAACTGCATTCATCTCCTTCCTTTCCCCTGCCTGCATACTCATCTTTCTCATTTGTTTAATACTCTGGAATAGCGCAATATAATCAAAATTTAATCCACTTACAATGAAAGTTAGAAACATGATGTACAAAAAATACAAAATGGATGACCAAACGGATTTTTCACAACATGGAGACCTGCTTAACCATATAAGAATTAAAACAGAATTCTACATACTTAACATAAAAACACAAAAAGATACATGAGTTGGAAAACAATATATGAATGATGAATCCATTTGTTATATAGTGCCTGTGGTCGTCCCACATAACCTGGACAATGACTCAAAGAGGGAATGGGAGTTGCAGCAGTCCATATATTGCATGCTAAATCTATTTTTTATCAAATTTACAGGAAACAAACAGAGAGAACTAAAATATAAGGAACAGAAAAACAACTCAAAAATTCAAAAGCTCAAATTCAACAGAAAGAATCTTAGTTATCAATTCAACTGAGAAAAAAAATCGGATAAATGAGTTCATAATAGAATCATTAAAGTTAACAGAGAGGAATGACGAAATGTGGATTGAAGGGGAAATGGATCGAGATTAATGGAACGCATGGACATCTTAGCAATTACGAAAACGGCAACGTCTCGAGCATCCGGGAGTCATCTACTCATCAGCAGCTTCAAAAGTCCCTAACCAAAAACGAGGTAAACGAATACTACTATGACTGTACACATCCCCCATTCGCATCACCACCTTCTTTCTCTTCTCCACTTTCTATTCATATTATCCACATTAATTAGAAGAACAATGGGGAAAATTTTATAACAAATGGGTCTGTTTTCGTAGCAGATGAACATAGAGAGAGAAAGGGATGAGATGGCTGACGGGATGTCAAGATCGTCGTGAATAGGGATGTCTGCGTCGTCAGAGAATCCGGAAATATTATTGGAGGACCATTTGAGAGAAACTGAGCAGGTGAACATGGACCAGAAAGCAAGCAGAATAAATTGAGAATTTATTAGCGAGGAAAGCAAATTGCACCGTTGAGCCGATTTTGATTCAAAATATGGTATTTAACGTGATAAAAAGACAAGACTAAAAAATATTATAAAAATTTATTTTTAAAAATTTAAAAAATTTATTTATGTTGTTTTTGAGATTTTAAAAAATATTGTAATTATTATAAATAGAATATTAGAATTTTAGAAAAATACTCTTTTATATTAATTTTTTCTAAAATTAGAGATCCAATTTTTTTCTTAGTAGATTTTAATAATTTTTTAAAATTGAAGTGTGAGATTAATTTTATTTATTATATTTTTATATTACTAGTTTAGTGTTAGAGTATGATTTATTTCTGATAATACTATATTTCTCACTAAAAAAATAGGAGAAACAATCATCTTAATTAAGTAAATAAAAAAATATAAATCTTGTAAATAACGTATCTTTATTTAGAGTTATTTTAAGAGAATATAAGGAGTTTGTCGCATGTTATTATTCTGAGAAGAAATTAGAACAGAATTAATAGCAGAGGGCCTAACGTTTTAGGCCATAGCCAATTCTTTGAAGGGACTACTTCAACACAAAAGCTTAATGAGTATCAATAGAGTCAACTTCTCATAATTGAAGGTAGAATTTATAGTAAATTTTGTAATATTTTTGTTGCTAAAGATTAAAAAAAATTATATTCATAAAAATTTAATTTATAATTTATGTTTATCTATTATAAGTACGAATCTTGATAAAGAAATTATTATTTGTGAAAAATAATATTGAATGAAGTTTCTGATTAAAAGTTATATAGATAAAATTTGTTATCATAGCTCCGATATAAAAAGTCCATTACTTAAAAGAATCATAGCACAAACAAGTAGTATTATAACCAATAGAATATGTACAAATTAATTAAAAATAAATAAAAATGTGTCTTAAGTCCTTATACACAAAAGTATTCAAATATCTATAATTAAAGGCCAAAGAAAGTGAAAAATCAAATTGAGTTATGTGATTTATAAAAAGAGCCAAAAATTAATGTTGGCATTAAAAATTATGATGAGCTGCTCCTTTATACTAGTTTCGATTGTGTGGATGAAGTTTGTAAATGACAAGTACAATATCATCATTAATTTTGTGAATAACACTGAACTCAACTCAACTCAATGAAAATATTTTATATAATATATTATTAAAGAAATACGCTTTAATTTATAATAATTCAATCTTTATATTACAGGTTAATCTTAATAAAAGTATTCTTCAAAAAATTGTGAAAATGTTATATTACATTCTCATAAAAAAATTATTAGTGGATAAAAACAAGATTTAAAAGGTTGTAGTGAATATAGTTTATGGTGAATTAATTAATAGTAAAAGTATCAAATAATTTTGTAATTTTTATGCAAGTACACTAAGAGCCATAAATAAAAAAGAGAGAAATAAAAAAGGTTAGGATATTGAAAAGTCAATGCAACTCTCACAAAAGAGTAAGGAAACACAAAATTCAGTTCTTTACAAGTAAAAGGGTCTAACACACAAGTTTAAATGACGATCTTTTGCAAGAAACTAAAGATCAACACAAAGCAATTTTTTTTTTTTTTTTTTAAATTATGAAATTTGATCTAAGAGAAAAACGAAAGTAGAAAAATATTGTGTAAATTTTAATTTTGAAATTTAAGTATTTTATTTTATTTTAAAAACTTGAAGATAATATTGTAATTTAATTAATCTTTATTTTTTATTATAAATATTATTTTTTTTAATATTATTTTCTTCCAAAATTAGAAATTTAACTTTTTTTTTGAATTTAAAATCTCTTTGAGATTAATTTACGATATTAATTTTATTTATCACATTTTCGTTGCATCAAATAGCATATAAAATCCAAAAATTGCACCCACTTCTGTTGCTAAACAAACCAGAGCCAGAAAACGATGATGGTGAGCTACCTTTCTCTCGCTTCAAGGTCACCGTTGTTGTAGAAGGAGTTGGTAGCGAAGAATATTCATAGTTCATTTCGATTAATTCCTCGATAAACTGACCAGTGCAGAAGAATTTTGAGAGTGAAACTGAAAGGTTTAAGAGTTACAAAAAAGAACTATTGACTGTTGTAGTTGTCGATAGCAATGACAAGCAGTGCCATGTGGCCAGACTCAATCAAAGACTAAAGTTAGGCAAACTTTAGATCACCCACCTATTCTTCGGGTCCTCTCAAAATTAGGCTGAGCCTTACCTCTGAACCAGTGCTCTGTGCCATCCCACAAAAATTCGAAACTCGCCCAAAAATTCCGACTGCGAACCCTACAGGATCTTGGAGGATTTTGATTTTGCAAAATCTATATAAAAGCTCTTGTTTATGCAAAAAATTTATCTAGTCAAGAGCTTGATCTCAATACCAAACTTATTTTGCTCCTTTATTACAGGCGCAACTCAATCACATCTGCACTAACTACAGAGTTCCTCTAACATTTTCACATTCTTGTCACTACTTATTTCTCATAAATATGTGGCGCAGGTTGCAGATTTATTGCCAATTCCATTTAGTTAAAACTTCTAGGATATGGAAAGGTTTTGGTCGCCAAGGACATCGAGTCACAGCTACTGATAGGTGTCTTAACCGGTGGATCAGGAAGGAAATA
Organism: Trichilia hirta; assembly: GCA_035221805.1. Classification (NCBI taxonomy): domain Eukaryota; kingdom Viridiplantae; phylum Streptophyta; class Magnoliopsida; order Sapindales; family Meliaceae; genus Trichilia; species Trichilia hirta. The sequence continues at coordinate 3,770,651 of JAWDEX010000003.1, read as the reverse complement.
ATAAACAGAGATATTAAATCTAATATTTAAATCAAAATTTATAATCATTTTATTGCTGAAAGTATCTCATTTTTTGTAATGACAATGAAGCAAAACATTCCAAAATACTTCTCAGATTCGTGCAATATAAGATAAAAAAATCTACAATCATAAATGGAACTAGAAATTAGTTTCATACCAAAAACAGATCTTGCATTGGTTTAATCACCAATTGACATAGGTCTACTGATCTAGCAATCAAATTACATATTCATTACTTTCCAATGGAAACTATACATCAAAACAACCAAATTCAAAGATTCCAGCAAGACAAGTGCAACCATTAAGGCTTCTTCTGCACCAATCAAATTCCATTCTATGCCTTTACATAACCTGACCAAATGAATCTCACAGTTCAAAAGGTCGTAAGCCAATATGGTAGTATGTTGAATGTATTTAATATATCGGATGGAATGAAAATTTAAAGTTCTACAACATAGAGAAGAAGGATTTGAAAGCTCAGACCTGCATTAACACACAACCCACAATAATAATCACATCTTGCAACTTACAATAACAGTCAGTAGTTACAACATAGAAACCAAATTACCCATATGTTCTATTTATTTACGAGTGATGAAGAAAAATCGCTACACATTCCTTTCTACCGCTTATAAACAGCATCAATAATTGTGTTCAGAAGATGCATATCATGTCATAGACAAATCTCATATGTCCGGACATTTTTCTAAGCAACTTCATCGTGGCAAAGCAGAATGTCATTAATAATGCTAATAATCTTATACCACTGGAAACTATATATCAAATTATTTAAGAACTGGAATGAGAAATCAACCATCAAATGTGAAGGTTCTGTTGCATCTCAGAGATAATCCCAAGTTGGAAAATTGCAGACATTCAACATGGCATCAGTGTCAGACCGCCCGTCTGCTTTTTCTCATCTTTGAATAACATAACTCCACCCAAAAAGAAATCTAAGTAACAAAAACATTGGATAAAATTAAAATAGTTCAGATCAAATAAGGAAGGCATCAGAAATTTTAGAGAGCTGTTATCTTCAAATTACATCAGTGTGTAGTATAAGTGATTATTATTTGTCTCATCATTTGCCCTCCGCACTAAAAGTATAATACATTTAACAGATTCACCCAGAAACTTAACCGGAAAAAAAAAAAGAATAATTTGAAGATAATCAAACAACATGGCATCAGATAATAAGCGGAGTTTTTAGTCTACACGGTTCATCAGTGTAGCATAAAATAATCTTCATCACCTGCCATACAACCCATTTCTAACACGCATGAGTATTATAAACTGAATGAACGAAATTATTAACAGAATCTCACGATTAACAAAGGAAAAGAGAATGTCGATAGGTCCATTTGACGCCATTGCAAAGAAGAAATATGCAATGGGCTGGTAAGCCAACCTTTGAATATCTGCATCAATTATATATCCTCCAGCATTAAATTATGCCGAACAAGGAGAAGGTAAAACAGATGCAAACAACTCGACTTCAATTTTCTTTTAATGAATCGAAATCACCATAATTAATTCGTGCAGAGTGCCTAAAAACCTTACGAGGCGGCCTCATGGAGGGAGGGTCAACGAGACTTCTTCTAGGTTTTAATTTATAGAAGGCTAAATGGACTAGGTTTTACATCGCATACTACGTCGTCGTTTATTAAACGATCATGGGCCATGCAGCCCACATTTGCAATTTTTTATTTTTATTTAGATAAAAATTGCATTCTTTCGTAAAATGTATTAAAAAATAAATATCTTTAGACAATCATCAATCCTATCTTTACTCTACTTCCAACTCTTTCTCTAATTTAAGAAATATATATATATATATAACATTTTGAGAAGGAAAATATAATTTTTTAGCAACAATTATTTTATCTGGCAACCTACTATAGTGGAGAGCAATGACTTTCATTTGTTGAACAAATTAGAACTTTAATATATATTTTAGAAACACTAATGCTAAAAATATTGTTATACTTGTACAGAAAGTCACAAATACAATCTCTCTTTATATGATAAAGTTTTAATACTATCACATATTTTATATAATTTTTTTTATTTATAAAAGTATGAAACATGAAACAACTTAATAATATTGTTGTATAAATTTGAATAAAAAAATTGTATTCCTAATATTATTGATATTTTTTGTTTTTTTAAAAAAAAAAATTTATTTTTAAAAATAGAAGTAGATATAGTTTCCCAATTCTATCTTTTACAGAGAAACGATATCAAATTCTCCAGTATTTATACGCATTTTTCTCTAATTGTGTTCTTAAATTTGTTGCTCGTATAGGAATTCTAGTTCAAATTTGCCGATTGCTCTCCACCATCTTGTTCTTTTTTGACTTCAGCTGGAGGCAGAAATGTTTCCATGGACAACCCACATATATTAAAATCAACGTCTTCAATCTTCCATGTCTCTTCAATTTTCCTCTTATGATTATGAACTCCTCCATACCTATGAAGTGTTGTAATAGTTCTGCCACTATGAGCTATATTCAGGCTGTCAACATATCTGTAATCTTCAATCAATGAAGCCATACTCGTTTCCCAAAAAACATTATCATTTCCTTTAATGCTTTTCATTCTCACTAGCTTTGTATCCTCGAATTTAACGAGTAGTCCTGTCCTTTGGCTGAAATAACCCCATACAGTGTGGTGGACAATTTCAGTGTTCGGTGAACATTGTGCTTTAAGGGTGTTTGAACCAGCTTCAATCTTCAATACGAAACAAGCTTCATCGTCGATAGTGTCCTCTCCAATGCATACGGCATCTAAGAATAAATTGGCAATGCACCTGGGGTCCAATCCCTGATGATCACATAGGAAATTAAGTATAAAAAGGATGTTCATATTATAAATGCAATCAAATTTGGCTCTATAGGTTGCCTCAATCTTTTGAAAACAGTTTTAGGCCATCCGCCTATTGATTGGCAATGTAAACGAAACATGAAATATCTAGAAATGAGTTCATGAGTTCAAAGAAACATGATTCACAAATTTTCAGATGACATACGAGTCTTCAATTTAGCTAAGCAGTAAGCATTGCCTGGTCTAGATTTTCACTCGAACGATTAAGACCCTCTTAACAATGCCAAAAAAATGATCATAAATCAAACCAAAACTAGTATCCAGTCGAAGTAAAATACCTGGAAGAATCGGCGCAGCGGTCTTGGAGGTCCTCTATTAGCAATATTGGGTTGAGAAGAAGACTGGTTCCAAGCAACTTTCCCATTGCTTCCTGCGCTAACCTTAAAACCAGCAACCACTAGTTCAAGGGACCAAAGATCAGGGTTCTTTTGCCACAGCACAAAGCCACCAGCCTCACAATTGCCTTTTGCATGTAAATTATCATCCCCTTGTTGCATTTCTGAACCAAGCATCTTCACTTCCCCAACTGCATACATGCTATTCATCATTGTAAATGCCGCCGGTCCTCCTGTTGCCGCTACATATTGTTGGACTATATATTTGGCTGTGGAAGCTTCCTGTTCATTCAATCAGAAATTTTTGTTTTCGACAGGCGAAAATGATTCGTTACATTATGTGTAATATATTCTCCGTAGAAGCATAGTCTTAAATCATTAATCGGTACCTAGAGCACAATTTCCGTTAAGAACATATAAATTTCTCTCTCTTTTTGTTGTTTTATAAATATTCTAATATAGTTTCTTGAAATTAAGGAAGATGAATAAATGAACTTACGATGCTCGCATCTTTGATGGGACGACCGAGAGGATTGCCCAATTGAACTTGAAAAGAGATGAGAGGAGAGCCAACAAGTTTGAGCAATGCCATAAATTCGTTGTTTGATTTAGCCTGAAGGTATGATGACCTGTCCGAAGTTCGTGATTGAGCTTTCATCAAAGCACGCAAATTGTGCCAACGTAAAGGCGCCGAACTTCCCATTTTGGAGAACATTTCCTCGGGTATAGGCACCTCCAGGACGGTGTCGAGCCCATTTTCTTTATCGTAATTTGGACAGAGTTTCTTCATGGACACTAACGAACCTTATAAATGTATCAAGGCTTTTGAAGAAAAGAAAGAGGGAAGGAATACTAATGAGTTAATTGGGAACCTTCCTCTTTCATCTGTCTCTCTGATAGAGCTGGTAATTTTGTTTGGAAATGATGCCAAAACGTTCATTGGGCAAGGAAAGAAGAGGTCTCAGAAGGTGCTCCTTGCGCGTAGCTGTCGTGAGGGCACGATTTTAGCGGTATTGCATTTGGCGTTTAATTTTAGAATTGAGACACTACCAAGTAGTCAGCATGGTCCCATTCGATCAGAGGGTCTATTTTTACATGACGACAATGATTTTAAAATAGTCAATTAGGATATATAGCAGAGCCAGAAGAGGGGTTGTTTAGAAAGAAATTAAATTATGGTTTATAAGTTGCTTCATTGATGTGGCAAGCCATAATTGGGACAAGAAAAAAGAAGCATGAAAGTTCTACATTTTTGTTAAAATTGGAATTCGGCTTGACGATCAAAGAGCAATAAGATCTGGCTCGTTCGTTAGACATGAATCTTCATCCGTGGTTTTTGTACTATGGCTTTAATTCTAGTTTTGTGCTGACCAAATTCAATTTCACAACTGCATCGAAATTGGCCCAATTCTATCGGTAATATGCAGCCACTTCTGCTGCCCATGGGCCCAATTCTCATTCAGTCTTGTGTAGTCCTGTATCTTATAAATGGAACAATAAATGCTAAATAAAAGATAATGAAAAAAAAAAAATAATACTAATTGACTTCCGGAACCCTCTTTAAATTGGGTGAAAGGGAGGTTACTCGAGCTAGAACTGCATAGTGTTTGCTTTTTCATGCTCGAAGAATTTTCAGTTTTGTTTGTTTATGATTATTTTTCTCGTCCACGTGTGCTGCTTCTGCATGTATTTGGCTGTCGAGTCATCCTCAGGATTTTGATTGACTACGAAATATACAAGTAATAACTTGCGATTTAAAATGTAATAATTGAAATGTTCGGAGACAGCTACTGCAATGGGTCGGGTTAGTTTTTAGTAGATTGGTGTTTTGTGCGGATTTCGTCCAACAACTTTTTTCCTCTCAACTGCATTAGTATTATTCTTTAATTTTTTTCATCTAAAGATACTTTATTTAATCAGGCGATGAATAAAGGCTATAATTTGGATGTTGATTGGAATCAAATTTTATTGTTTCATGTATTATAATTATCATCAGTTATTGAAATCAAAGAAATTTTACTTTCAGAAATATTTCAAAATAAAATAGGAAAAAATTACCCACAAAAAATGTTTCCTTCTAATCACTCCATTATTTATCGTATAATGTCACAGTAAATTTTGCAGATGAATTTTAAGCGCTCGATTGCTAACAAGATTAAAAACCCCGTGACAAAAATTCAATATATACATATGCCATGTTTTTCACTTTTCGTGAAAAACTTCTCACTTCTGTCTTGCATTTTGCACTAACAAGCGCAAATACTACTCGTAAATTAGTATTAATAGTATTATTATATAAGAATTTATAAGTTTGTAAAGATATCATTATGTTGTAATAATAAGTAGCTGCACAAGACTAGTTCAAACACCTAGAATCATGCAAGTTGGATCAGTTTAGGCTGATTTTGTTTTTACCTGAAATTAAATTGATTTTTACTGTACAGTGTACACTCGATCATCTACTTTACACATATTTTCGAATGCAACGCTCACAATAGAATTTCCTGTATCTTTCAGGGACGAACGATTCCGTATATCCTCACTTGGATTTGGTCAGTTTAATGAAGAAGCGCGGGCAGTTTCTTAATTCTACATACATGATACATGGGCGGCCTTCTGGGTTATATATTCAACTTAATCATTCGCCTTTGGTGAGTTGTTGCATGCTAAATCAGTTCTCACATTTCACAAATCTTCTCTGTTTGATGGCTAAACGCTTCAAGTTTAAGCTTTCTCGGGTCATTCCTTCACTACAGCTCCGTGGTACAACTTCTGCAGAAACTCCATTACCCGCAAATTACCATCTATATCCAGTCAACTCCAAAGTATTCGATATCAGTTTCCCTGATAACCTCCCAGCACCAACACCATCAAAGCAGGAATACCCTCTTCCCAGGCGCCGCGTATCGTCTAAGAAAGTCATGTCAGTGGAGTATGATTGCCGATCAGGCTCACGCACGCACGACTTAGCGACCGACGGCAGCCTTCCACGTTACAACTGGAAGAAAGAAGCAGCTCGATGCCGCGTAGTCTCAAAAGGACCAACACCTCGCAGGAAAACCTACGACGTATCAAGCACCGGCGATGCATCACCAGTTTGGGTAAACAAAAACAAGAATAAATCACAAACAAACAAGAAAGGGCAGAAAACACTAGCCAAGCGTTTTATCACGTGATATTGGATGTTTCAGCAACTATTAAGTTGAAAGTAAAGAGACTGAGGCCATTATATCCATTTCAAGAAGCTTCTCCAATGAATCTTCCTTTGAACTTGATCATTTTCTGGAAAGCAAGACAGATAGATTTTACGCCGCGGAAAACGGACATAAAAATAAAAAAGTGACTGCTACGAAGAGAAAGTTAAGAGATTTAGTTAAGATATTATATTTGAATAAAGTCTTCAGTAGCCCTAGTCTTTAGGCTATTTGTTTGGAATTTCCGAATTCTTCTAGTTGCAGTTAAATAGTTGATGCAAGTTTTTCTCTTTCCGTGAAGTTTGTAAGAGACTATATAAGTCTAAGTCTATTCAATAAAAGTAAGTTATTTCCTAGAATTGTTGAATACTCTTCATCTGTGTGTTTCTATTCTTAACATTTTTGGTATCAGAGCCTCCACTGGGCCTGACAAAATCAAAGCAGCAGTCTTTGACATTCATGCAGCAGCAGCAGAGACGATGACTGCCGAAGGGAATTTTGTGCAGCCATCCATTCCTCGCTTTAATGGTCACTATGATCATTGGAGCATGTTGATGGAGAAT
>JAWDEX010000003.1:3738133-3754145 GCA_035221805.1 Trichilia hirta | reverse complement strand
CTTCTAGTTGCAGTTAAATAGTTGATGCAAGTTTTTCTCTTTCTGTGAAGTTTGTAAGAGACTATATAAGTCTAAGTTTATTCAATAAAAGTAAGTTATTCCCTAGAATTGTTGAATACTCTTCGTCTGTGTGTTTCTATTCTTAACATGCTAACATAAAGAGGATCCGAATAATGAAACGCTATAATTCAAACAACTATAAAGGATCCATCATGGCGGTGTCTTCTCGAGAGATGGAATCTCCACCGAAGGCATCGGTTCTCAGACGGGTGCTACCGGACGGGAAGTTGAGAGGGAGCCTGGCGGTTGTGAAGAAATCTGTGGATCCGTACAAGGATTTTAAGAGGTCGATGTTGGAGATGATATTGGAGAAGCAAATGTTTGAAGCTAAGGATTCAGAAGAACTTTTGCAGTGTTTTTTGTCTTTGAATTCAATAGTGTCCTTGAATTATGGTAGGGGCATTTTTGGAGATTTGGCAGGTCTTGTTTCTGTGATTATCAGGCGAATGACTAGCGAGTTAGCATTGGAGTTTATAGCTGTGGTGAACACATGGAAATGCGTGTATTTTGTGCATGGAAACCCCCGAGTGTTATTCGTATTTTGTTACCGTTTGAGTGTTTAATATTTCGCTAATTAGCTTAGCAAATTGAATCTGCAAGGGTCCAGTGTACTACCTGTATATTTTGTTTATTATACTTATAAATTTATATTTAAAAAAAAAAAAGGGGAAAAAGAAGATGAGAAAGCATATTTTGTATTCACACTAGGAAAGACAGTGATTACAAGAAAATGGTTAAGAAAACAAATGATAATCTCCAATATTATGTATTTATTAAAAGAATCAGAATAACATTAAAAAATGATAAATTGAGGAAATACATAATGTCAAGGATTAAGGGATACAAATAATCCCCACGGAAATTTCTACATTTCAAGATTTGATTAATTTCTTCCTAGTATAATACAATATCACAGACAAAATAAAAGAAGCAGTTGACATATGGTCTCTATCTAAAAATAAAGCTGCTGCAAACGGGCAAGAAAAGCATCCAGACAGAAACTTGGCGTTGCTAATACGCCACAGCCACTGCTGGCAGAAATATACACAATCATTCTGTAGACTGTAGTCCTGCTATTGAAAGAGCTTGCAAAAAAAATCTAACCACTGGTAAGAAACTTGTTGACACAGTTAACTCTGAACCTTGGGGAGACTTATGGTGGCTAGGGCTGACAAAATTATATACAGCCACCAAGGTTCGAATCCTGGCAGAAGAAGGGAAAGGAATGATCAATAAAATTATATGCACTAATACGTACAAGTAATGCCTCCATGAATTCAGGTACCGTTCCCAATTCGACAGGTCTTATGTAGGAGCTATTACTCTATCTCAAGAGGCTCTGGCGGAGAAGCTGTGTCATCCTTGAAAACCTTGATATGGCAAAGCTTTCCACCAGCCTCATCAGCAAAAGTGATCTTCTTCTCCCTGTGTACTAAATTTCCAGGAATAGGAGTAATAGAACCTACCTCTGTCAGTTTCTGCAATTGATCAATTGAAATGGTTAGAAGAATGTTGTGAATTACCACCCAAATACTGAATTTCTGATGTGTGTACATACATACACGCTGTTTTCAAGGGAATGATGGGAAGAGAAACACACCATGATTTTACAAAAGCGGTTGCAGTCCCTAGCCATAATGGAAAGCCATCTTTTAGCAGTTTCTTCTGCTTTAGTTGCATTCTTGATGGTTGATGTCACCTGATAAAGTCAATAATATTTAGAACAAAAAAGTATATTCAATGCATGCACACAACTGTAAACCAAATATATGCTCATGAATATAATGCAAACGCAAACCAGATCAAAAAACAATAGTTTTGATACAGTTAGCTAACATTGGTAAAGTAACATATTTCTCAAAAAGGGAGAAATCACGTCGACCAAATATTAGTAAGCCCAAAAAAATACCGGGACAGAGGGTTTGGTCTACAAAATAGTACAATTTATTTGCACATGCTAACGTAGTTACAATTAAACCAAAAAAAAGAGCTAAGAAACTGGTGGAAAGAATACTTTGACTGGGTGACATAAAATTAATTAATTAATGCAGGCCTTTGTATTATTTAGAAATATGAAATTCCAAATAAAGAGTGAGATACTCTTGAAGAAAGGCTGAAACTCTAAAATGATCAATGGAGAAAATCTCAGTTAAGACTTAAGGAACAGCATATTCTTTGATATGTGAGGAAGAATCAGTAGCAAAACAAGTAAGATAAAGCAGATGCAAGAGCACATATATTAATGGTATCCCTGCTGAAGCAATCAACTGAGATAGAATGAGAAGTGCCAAGGATCCATACAAAAAGGATATGACCAAACATTTAGGCAATTTGAGTCAACAAATACTTGGGAGAACAATAAAAAATTTTAAATCACAATAGAGATTATTTCTTTCCACTAAATTTAGGTCATATCATAGAAGTTCTATTAACAATGGAGTTAATACCCAACATAAGGTTATCTTCACTGAAATGCGTTTACATTCACATAAATAAAACATAGACATCAATGTGAATATTTGTATGCATGGCTACAAAGTAAAGAGTGCCACTAACATGATAGTAGATCATTATATTAATATACCTTAGCCATGTTATGTTTGAATGACGTAGCTGGGAAGGCTTCGGAGGGCAGCATTTCCTTCACAAGCTCCTTGATGGAGCTCAATTCAGCCATCAATTTGTTTGTAAGAGATTCAATATCATGCATTTGCCTCTGAGAGAATGCAATGGCATTCTGTGATAAATTCTGAGGGGAGGTACACCCAGTTCTTAAACTTGGCACTGCACTAGAAAGATGAGGACCCTTAAGGTTGCCCTTAGGATTGGACCCTTTCTTATCACATTTAGATTTCCTGACAACTTGCTTTGTATTGATAGTGACTTCAGCTGTCCTTATCTTATTACACCCTTCAGATCTAACAACCTTATCATTGTTTTGATTCCCAAAAAACAATTGCCCTCGACATTCTAAAATTATCACCACCCAATGAAGATCAGTTAGCTAGGCAATAGGAGCAGATAAATTTGATGCTTGAAACAAAAATGACTGAAACAGCAAATTGTATACGCATAACATCTAAATCCACAAAAGAAGGATTACCAGACTGAAAAAGTCAAAAGCAACTAAAGTCGTTCTTTTGTATACCATAAAATCAAAGTTCTTCATATGAAGAATCTTAATGTATTTCAAAAGCTACAGAGTTACAAAACAATTGTTCCAAATCACATAAACAAACAGAAATAATTTATTTGCATAGGAACCATCAGTAATTTAATTGTATTTAACACTGAACTCTATATTTGGCCTAATCCATATTGGCGAAGCCTAGAAACTCCAAGCATTTGATATAATGTTTATCTAGTGTAGTGCAACCAAACTAACAGAGTAATTTGTTCTCTCAATTTCAGATCCAGTGCTTTCTCTTTCTTAATAATCTATAGTGCAACTGGCAGGACATGGTCAGAGGCAGTATGTACCATTGAGATTCAGTCTAAATATTATATTTATTTGCACTTACCTGAACGCTTTTCATCGTGCAACTCAATGGACTTCATTGCCTTGCACAACCTTTCCTGGGAGGTAGGAGAAATAGTCTGAAAGCGAAAGCACTAAATGAGAAACAACTTCAACAGAATATAAATCAAACAATATATGCATGCAATATATAATACAAACCTTTCGGGTCGAAAAGAGTCGTTCAGGAGGATGCTGCTGTTTTAAATGATGATAATCCTCCCATTCTGCTGAGGTCAGAAGCCCATCAGTAGCATTAAAAGAATGTATTGCCGCAGAGCAGCCCCTTGGTGCATTAGCACAGCAAGGCAAAAAGGTTTGTTTTTCCTCTGTCAAAGGTAAATCATCAACCAAAGAGTTTGAACTCCGGGATGGGATACAGTTGCTGATAGAGCTGTTAGGACTTCCTTCACGATCATAAGGAATATAATCTTCTTTACTGTCCTCAAATGGATATGCTCCATCTCCATTAGTGATTTCCATGAACTGAACTCTGTTATCAACCACATCAAGCACTTGAACTAGGCTATCACTGTTGCTTGGCCATAACCTACTATGGGTAGCAGAAAGTTTTTGAGAGTTGTGGTATAAATGGCTATCGTGATCCTTGGGCAAGATTAGTTCTGGAGAGACTCCGTCAAGAAGTGATCGAATAATATATACCTCATTCTCAGAATACGCAATGGGAAAATCTGGACACTGGTAGCTGAGTATTTCTGGACTATCCACATTCATAATCTCCCAACCAGAGACCCCAGTATCAAAAACTGACTCAGGATCAGCATGCTCCATGCATTCCCAGGATGCTTCGTTGACAGTATAATCATATTCTTTTACAAAAGATGTAGACACATCAGTCTCCAGAACACATTCACTAGCTGTTACATGTGTTCCATTGCTTACCACTCCACAAGAGTCCACTTGCTCACTACAATCAAAAGAAGAGTCAGCAGAAACACAGATTTTGGTTTTACAATGCTCCATATATTCACAGGATGGCTTGCAGGCAGTATTGATGGTACAATTCTGTTCTTTTCCGAAAGATATAGGCACACCAGTCTCCAAAACACATTCACTAGCTGTCATATGCGCTTCATCAGTTAGCATTCTATGAGCATGAACTTGCTTATTACAATAAAAAGAAGAATCAGCAGAAACACATAACTTGGTTTGACAATTGGGGTAATCAAGTTCATTCACCTCAAGTTTAACTTCAGTATGTTCAGGCAAACTGCCAATAGGTTGCAAGAAATTTTGATAAAATGGTTTGTCCTCAAACATTACTATGGCACTTTGGGATATAGGAGACATATGGCTTCTAATGCACTTTCTCTTGCTCTTATTATTCTTTGAAATTTTAGATTTCCAACTAATGAGAGGCTCCTTGAGATCAAATTCATCTTCCTTGGGTTCCAAGTTCGCATGGTCTGGCTCTGAAGGGAAAAAACTTTCAGAAGTTTCTTTGCACAAATCAGTGCATTCAGAACATTTCCTTTTCCTCACTTTGCAGCTATCTCTAATCTGTTTCAGTGTCATACTACCAAAATCATCCAAGTTACAGTTTTTTCCTTCAACACCATTGCTATTATTAAACTCAGAAGCATAAAAACTGAGTGTTGTTCTTTCCGCCACTGGCAGACATGAACTTTCAAGCTTAACTGTATTAGGGTCAAATTGCAAACTCTCCAACTCATCTTTTGGCCAGATTGTTGGGACCGAATTGTGATGTTCTGTACCTCCAGCTTCATATATTTCTTTGACATTCTTAAACACAAGCGATGGCCTTCCACGAGTGTTCACGTTCACAAGTCTCATAACCAAATTACCTCTGATAGCCCGGATAAAGTGCAAATGACTGTAATTCCTCAACTCCATTGGATCAGAATGAAACAATTGTCCTGGTTACTGCACACAGTACTTAAATGTTTGCCCTGTAAGGTAGAGAAACTTGTAAAGAAACTAATCATGATTAAAAAATTAAAAACTCACAGTAATGGAGCATAATAAAAAGTAAACTCGGACAAAATAGCCATTCAAGATTTATATTCCGGCACTTCAGAATTTATACATTAAACAACAATAAGAAAATCAAACTAATGATATAGATGTTGAAACCTACTAATTACATTGCAACACAGATAAACTCTCCAACGCAGAGGTTTGATCACTGCAAGGAACAATGATATGGAAATGCACAATCCCGGACAGCGCTTATGCGTGCTGCGTGCACATAAAGATGCTCAACATTTTTGTTTCCACTGGTACAAAGTTAATATCCTTTGAACCCTGCCTCTATTTCCCCTCTCCCTTGAAGTACAAGGTCCTTAAATTAGCAACATTGTTCATCCGGGTCAATAAATTCATGGACATTGCGCCGCAATTGAAGAGCCAGCAAAATAAAAGAAATGAGAACAGATCACATCCCAGTACAAAAATCAACAAATTGAAGAACGGTCCTATCTTCGTAAATTAACCAATTGACATATGCAATCATTCAGTCACCACTATCCCCAACCAACATGCATATATTATTGAAATCTGAACAGTAAAACCCTTGATCCAATTCAGAAGGGAAATATAATAGACAAACTACCCTACGCAGTAAAAATAATATCCATTTAAAAACAACATTGAAATTGAACCCGTCGTTTGCAGATCTGTTTGATGGAGATAACTGCGAACTTTGATATCTGAAAACAAACTTTCATTTGGAAATTAAACATAAACTCACCGAAAATAACAGCCCGAGAGCCACCGCCAATGGGAAAGTTTGCAGTGGCCTAGTAAAATGAGAGATTCCGCGATTGAATAGATGAGATAAAGAGGCAATGAAGTGAGAGAGAGTGTTAGGGATGGCTCGTAAAAAAATAAAGAATGAGACTGAATATCGCGCCAAATGGATTTGGCGGGAACCTGGTATTGTCCAAAAAAAGTTTGACATAAATTTACGCGCAAACCACGATAGTACGGACATTCGAATTCCCATTTGTATCATTGCCGTTTAATGGGCATGCGCAGTAAATTCGCTTCCTCAGATTAATCAGCCGCAAAGTGGGCTAAAGTTGTAACAAAACTCTTGCCGAACATGCTGCATAGTATTATTCCACTCAGTTGGGCGGGCCGGCTCCTTTTACCAAGCGATGTCAGATGGTCTTTGAAACTGCTTGGAAACTTATGAGCGTTGTCCTTTTTTACAAAATATTTTAAAAAAATATATATCTGAATTTAAATAATTTATTTTTTTAAATAGAAATATAAATATTAAATTGTTTCTTTACAAATAAAAATTAAATTTTTTACTTTTTTTAATATTTAATAAATAATAAAATCTTAAATTTTGTTATAATTATTTATATTATATAAAAATAAGTATATACATATTTTTAATCTAAAAATTACTTTAATAAATTTAAATTAAAATAAAATAATATTATTAAAATTAATATTTTTATTATATTAATTTTTAAAATTATATAGTTTTTAAATAAAAACATACTTGTTTTGAAAAAAAATAAGGGTTAAATTTTTTAATGGGTAATTTATAAATAAATTAATTAGATAAGAATTTTTTGTAAAATATTTTATTAAATAAAGGTAATTTTAAAATTTATAAAAGGTAAATTCAATCAATTAACCTTTATAAATAGAAAAAAGGAATAACAATGTTTCAGTCCCTAAGGTTTTAAAAATAACATTTCAAGATACATTTTGGTCCAAAATAACATTTTCGTCACTGCTTTTGATTCCTATAAAGATTTGTTAGTGAATTCAAGGACATTTTAGTTATTCAACCAAAAGTTTAATACTCAAAATGCTAAAAAAATTATTCACTTCTAAAACCTATAGCCATTGATACTCAATTTTAAAACAAATATCCCCAATAATTTTAAATAATTACAAACATATTCTTTTTTTCATAAAAGAAAATCGTCAACTTTGGAATTGAAGACATATATTTTTGCAATTTCAGAGATACTCGTTTATGTATTTTCGTAATAAATACTCTTCTCAAATTTAAAATTAATAACAAATATTCCTCCATAATTTTAAAAATATCCTCTTACATATACTTTTGAGACAGATACACTTTTTAAATTTAAAACTGATGACATATGTTCTCTTATAATTTCAAAAATAAATAAAATTTATTATAAAATACATTAAATTATATAAAAAAATTTATAAAATACACAAAATTTATGAATTTTTAATTTATAAACTTTTTATATCTTCAAACTATAAATTCTACAATTGAATTTTATATATTTTATATTTTTTAAATTTATAAATCTTTTATGTTCTTTAAATTATAAACATTATAATTAAATTTTATGTATTTTTAATTTATAAAATTTTTTATGTTCTTCAAATTATAAATTTTATAATTAAATTTTATATGCGTTATATAATTATTTATATAATTGTATGTATTTTTAATTCATAAATTTTTTATATTATTCAAATTTTAAATTTTATAAATAAAATTTATGTATTTTATATAATTTTTATATAATTTCAACAATACATTATTCTCGCTCTGTTTTTCTTTTAATGATTAGTTAGATTTGGTTAGGGAGGGGGCTTCAATATCTGAAAGTTTACTTTCCTTTTATAGAAAAATGATAAACATCACCAATAAATTTTTAAAATAACATTTATCGTGTTGTTAAAAAGTATGTGACAAAAATTATTTTATAATTTTTTTAAATATCACTTATACCCTTATCAAAAGTCTTGACAAACATTCCATAAATTATAAAAAGTGACAAGATTCCCTTAATAAAAGATACATATATATATATTTTTATCAAATAAATTCTTTATTTTTATTATATAAATTCTTAACTCTTATATTAGAAACTTTAAATTTAACTAATTGAATCTTTTTAAAAAATATTTTAAATTTAACTTATAATTTTAATAATTTAATTTATAATACTATTTAGTAAAAAGGTTTAACAATTAATTTTTAAAATTTAAATTTAAAATATTCTCATTTTATATTTATAAAAATTTATAAATTTATTTTTAATTATAATTTAAACTTATAAAATTTTATTTATTTTTATTATTTTAATTAAATAAAAATAATTTAAATATTTTATTTATTTTATTGAACAACTATAATACTTTATACCATAAAAAATTTAATTTATAATTTTATATTCATAAGTATTTTTTAAAAATTTTATTAAATATAAATATAAAATTATAAATTATTTTTTTATAATATTTTTAATAAAAAATTTATAATTTAATTTTTAAAAATTAAATTTAAATTACTTTTATTTTATATTCATAAAAAATTTATGAATTTTTTATTTTATATTAAATTTATAAAAGTTTACAATTTTATATTTATATGTAATAAGTTTTTTTAAAAGTGTTTATAAATCAATTATTTTAATTTATTTATGAATTTAATTGGTAAAGTTATGTATTTTTATTTTTAATAAAAAAAATTTGCTACTTTTTTAAATTAAAGAAAATATTTATTACTGTTGATGCCTAAATTTTCCAAGAACAAAAAACTCAGCACACCACATAAATTTTACTGTTGCGGTCGATGTAAAACCTCATAATAAGGACCCTTGGGGACTACCTAAAATCATAGAAAAACGAGTTAGGAGTGAAGTCAGATTATCGACAAATAAACTCTAATGCTCAAGTCAACGGACTATCCAAGGCAAAGTTAAAAGAGAGACAAAGTATAAATGTTTAAGTATTTTATCGACTCGGGAGGCTGAGCTCCGAAAATTCAGATTCTTTCTCTTAACTGTTGAAAAATAGTCATAAAGAAATCGAATCCCTCTCAATGTAGCGATTTTACCATTTATAGAGCCTCTACACGTGTGAGCATCGGAGAACGGATGCCTGATTAGACAAAATTAAGTATGGTTATCTAATAAGTCTTTTCACCATTCCCTTACGTTAGGCCTGGGGCCACAATGAGTGCCTGCAACTTGCAGAGCATGGCACCCCTTAATGTGAGATAGGACGCTTGAGTTACTTCTCGAAAAATGCACACATATATGTCTCATTTGAGACTCTAATTTTTGAAATAAAAAAATTGGGTCGCCTCGATAATCAAGGTGAGGGTCGAAATACTGAGGCAACTAGAGCTGAGTTAGGTCACTTGCTTAATAATAGTTAGGGTCAAAAAACTTTTAGTTGAACAGATCTTAAATCAGTAAAAGTCATCAACATAAGTGCTCCAAATTTCTGCTGTCACGAAGTAAAAGTAGAAATTTAAATGATTGCTTTGACCGAGGTGATTTAAAATTTTGATCAGGGAGTTATCGTGTTTCTAGCTACCAACGGTCATTATTAAATATAGCTACTTCAGTTTCGACCCGCCGTACCTCGAAAAGACTTGACTTAAATGCGCCATTTTTATGTAAAGCACCACGTAGCCACGTGTAAGTATACTGACGATTACTCCTAAATGGGTGCGGCGCTTAAGGGCATCCTTTTAACGTTATCAGACGTGACAAATTTTTGACTATACACCACTTAACCCTTCGAACACTTCGTGACGCTTGAGTGTTGAACGGATGCCTATAAATAACCATTATTTGTCTTTTCCTTTTCTATTTCGCACATTTGGCAACTTCAAGTTTTTCTTCATAAGTTCTCTGAACCTAACGTCTCTACAGCTTTTGCCTTCCTTCTTTTAGCAAATCGTTCTCTTCACTTTGTCATCGGTTTATTCGGTAAGATCTTACTCACTTTGCCTATTTTACTATTTATTTCTTGTGGTGATGCTGTAACAGGTTTATGACACGTGTAGGGGGGGCTATAAACTAGTCGCTGAAGACCAGAGTTCATAGTTGAGGATCCGTAACCATCGTGCAGTCGAGGCAGTAAGGATGGGCGAAACGAGAAAATGCTTGCAAGCCCCTCGTCTTTCCTTAGCCCCTGAAGATGTCAATTTTACGTAGAGTTTTCGTCCTGACGTCCTATTCTCCACATGTAGGAGATGAGTAGCAGTAGCGAGAGTTACCAAGCAGGGGATTGGGTTCGTCGCCTTAGAAAAATACCGAAAGAGACCTGACACGTGTTTCACTTTTGAATTCAAGCAACGAGGGATCTACAACTGATTCGATCCCAGTACATAGAATAAGGATTGAGTTCGAGGCTAATCAATTCTCCTCTATTGTTACCATACACGACCTTAACTTGTACTGGGAGGTATTCTAAGTAAACAATATGGTGACCATAAGGGCTCTTAAAAGAGAAAAAATATCGAGCTGCCCTCATTTAAATGAAATCGCTTTAATGAGAAGCTTTTCTTGTTGGGGGTGAGACTATCGCTTCAGTCATTCTTTGCCAGCATTCTCACATATTTGCAAATTCCTCCGTACCAGCTTGTCCCCAACTATTGGAGAATTTTGATCGGGCTATATGTGCTAAGGCAGCAATACTTTGGCGAGCTCTCAAATATTTCCAAGGTGGCCTATATATACACCTTAAGGAAAAATCCAACGTCTAGTCCTGGATGGTACTACCTGTAAAATAGACTAGGGACCCCAAATTCGGTGAAAAGCAATTTTTCTAGTACTAAATATTGGAAGGATAAGTGGTTCTTTATTGGGGGTGAATGGAACCTTGTCATAGGAGAAGAGATCCTAAATAAATTAAGGTCGACAATGACGTGGTCAGGTCACCTTGCCCTAAGCCAGGAGTCAAAAGGCAGAATGACTTTCCTCGGTGACATTGCTACTAACCAAAAAGAGATCTTATCAGAGGCAAGCTTGGTGGACTCGAGCTTGGTCTCCTTTCATGTCTCGCGCATCACCCTAAATCGAGCAAAAACGAAGGGTAGGATGTTAAAGGTGCATGATCTCACATGTAAAATGCACTAATCATCTTTGTTTCTTTTTTGTAAAGATGTCGGGAAAAGACCAATGCCCTTTAGTTTTAAAATGTCTCGCAGCAGCCAGGAGGACAACAAAGGGAGTAATGAGAGGTCAGCTGCCACCTCCACCCCCGTAGCACCAACAGAAAGCTCCTAGGGCTTCCCCAAAAGACAAAGTCAAGGCTCCAGTCCTGCTTTAGGATACGTCCGATAGTAGTGGCAGCCCTCTACGATTGATAAGAAAGAGACCCAAAAGTGGGGAGGGACAAGAGAAATTAATAAGTAGTGCCATTTTTGTCGCTCGCGCCATTCGGTCCAGAGTCTTAGTATCAATGATTCCTCATCATCTTGCCTTTCTTCGTGTTCGAATACTGGAGTTAAAGCTCTTTGACATTGGCAAAGATAAGAGACCAATGATGGCGCAGCTCCTGCCCTTTGTCAACGCGACATTTCTCCTGGTGGATAGGACAATAGATGAGGAGGTGGGGAACTCACTCCTAAGGCAGCGGTAATAAATTAATTAACGGACTCCTCTACCATGATAAGTTATCCCCCGATCTACTCTTTTCCTTTTTTTTCACGTTTGCAAGTCTAACTATTATCCATACAGATTGCCACGTGCTCTCCCGACAATAGGAGCAGGTGAAGTCTCATATTTAATGCGCGACTGCCCAAAGCTGGATGAACGAGTGACTGAAGAAGGAAATCCTCAGCCTAAATAAAAAGTTGAAAAGGGATTATCAAGGATGGGCTAAGATCAAAGAAGATCTTGAGAAAAAGGTCTAGATTATCGAGTCTAGGATAGAGGATTCAGATCAAAAAATTTTGCAATTAAAGAATGACTTAAACTCGCTGAGAAAGATAAACAACAAATTCATCGACCTTCTTCGCAGCAGAGAGAGTGCCATCCGAGGACTCTAGAAGAAAATTGATAGGCTAAAAGTGGACGTGTCCTTCAGAAGTAGGGAGTTGCTGAAGGCAGAGGCTACCGTAAGAAAACTTCAAGTTGACCTTCGCTCTGCTGATGACCGAGCCCGTGATTAATACAAAAAAGGCGTGTTATTTGGGCTTAGGAATGTAAGTGCACTGGTTGAGGAACGCTTATTTGAGATAGATTTCAACTGGCTATTCGCAGAGTTAGGTATAAAGAGGCTACACAATGAAGCAACTCCCGAGGTGGATGCCGAGCCTACCACAAAGACTCTTGTGGTTGCAGGGAATGAGACACAAACACAAGGTTCTACTGAAATGCCTTTATCTGTCTCCAGTGATCCCCTAACTGGTCAAGAGTCGTAAGCCTCTCTTACAGCTGTTTAACCCCCAAAAATCGAAAATAATGCGACAGGTGAATCTTCAAATGCTAGCCAAAATCTCAGCACCTCCAGCCAGGAATATCCGCAACCCTAATTGCAAAAATTTTATTATTTTTTTTTAGTAGTATATTTCATCATTTCCTTTTAAATATATATCGAAACTTTTGTACACTATTTTCAGTCATAACATTTGTACTGCTTACTATGAATGGGAGACCATTAGCCATATCTACGATGACTTGCCTTATGAATGATGCAGGTGTTTAGCTATTGATAAACAAATAAAATATGCCAAACATTTGAATTTTTTCATGCACTAATCATTCATCGGGTTCGAATAACATTGATAAAAATAATAAGTAAACGAAGTAAACTTTTATCGAATTAGAATCGAATACTGATGAATGTTTATCAGATAAAATTATTGATCCAAGCCAAATAATAACAAACAAGTAGATGAAGTTATCAATCCTGAGTCGAATAATGTAGAGCTATGTAGATAACATCGCTGATCCGAGTAGAATAAAGTAAAATTATAAGTGATAAGATTGTCGATCCGAGTTGAATATCATAAAATCATAAGTAGATAAAATTGTCGATCCAAGTCGAATATTATAGAATTATGAGCAGATAAAATTACATAGTTGAGTCGAATAAAGTAGAATCATAAATAGATAAAATTGCTGAGCCAAGTCGAATATCATAGAATCATAAGTAGAAAAAATTACCAATATTAGTCGAATATCATAGAATTACAAAGTAGATAAAATTACCGATCCTAGTAAAATATCATAAAATTACAAAGTAGATAAAATTATCGATCCGAATCAAATATCATAGAATCATGAGCAGATAAAATTGCATAGCCAAGTCGAATATCGTAAAAATACAAAGTAGATAAAATTGTCGATCTGAGTCGAATATCATAGAATTATGAGCAGATAAAATTGCATAGCCGAGTAGAATAAAGTAGAATCATAAGTAGATAAAATTGATGAGCCAAGTCGAATAAAGTACGGTCATAAGGGTGTTTTGTATCAAAGGTGATAAGAATATCAGCTTTATTATTACACTGGAACAATTTAAAGTATAACATTCATTATGTTTTCAATTAATTACATACAATTGTAACAATGTGAAGAGGAAACACGTCTGGACTGATATCAAAGTGGTAATTAAGGGGTCCGTAATTCTACTAAAAAAATATAATCATTAAAAGTAGTATAGTTTCAACAGCTTAGTGTTCTATGGCTTTTTAATATTTTGTCTTTTCGAATACTGTTGCTTGTAGATCCCGGGTTATTTTATGTCTATAATCTGATACAGTCCTTTTCAATTTGGTGTTAATGCACCATTCCCTGCTAGCTGAGCATCGATTTTAGCTTTCTTAACAATCAAGTCTTCTACACGAAACTTTAGGGTTGGACTTTGTCATTGTTGTGATGAGCCATCATTCTTTGATATTTAGCTGTTCTTATCGCGGCTAACTCTCGTCGTTCTTCCAGTAGATCCAGATCAAGTCGCCTTGAATGTTTATTATACAATTCATCAAAATGTCAGACCCGAAAACTCAAAGTTCCTGTCTCCAATGGCTTAACGGCTTCAGCGCTGTAGGTGAGATTAAAAGAGGTTTCACCCGTAGCTGTCTTTTGGGTTGTCCTTAAAGCCCACAAAACTTATGGCAACTTGTCCACCCAGGCCCTTTTGTGGTCTTAAAGCTTCTTATTTAGTAGCTATTTAATCAATTTATTGACAGCTTCGACTTGCCCGTGACATGTGTGTGTGATCACATGCATACCACAAAACGCAGCAAAAACAACAATTTTTATCGGATATTCTACGGTTCTGCAAATTAAACACTTTTAATTTATAATCACTAACTTTTAGTGATTTTTTAATGAAGTGCAGCAATAATAATGTGATACCTCTGAAAAATCAAACACCTTTGATTTTTTGTTGATTAGCCAATTCGAGAGAGAGAACGAAAGAATTGAAGAAGGGTAAAAGCTGAACGAAAACTTCTCTAGAGAAGCAAAACGATTCAACTTCTGATTTTATAATTTTATGGCAAATATCATTGGAGCTCTTAAATTATAAAATACCATTCAAGTCCCTACTTGAATAATATCATTCAGGCACTAAGTGTAAAATATCATTCAGACTCTTTGACTTTTAAAAATTATAAATTGATTCTAAATTCTATTTAAATATCTCTATATTTATGAAATACTGTGATTTACTCTAAATCACAATAAGATCAATTTTCAAGCTCTCAAACAATTTAACGCATAAACTATTTACGACTTTTGACCAAATAATATCTCCGAGAGTGCTAACTCTCTTGCGAATATTATTTACTCTTTCTTATAACAAGGATAATCTCAGGGTTTATGTTGTGACCTCTCAGGTTCACTATAATGTTAACTGTGAGCTGAATCAATCTCATTGACCTCATTTTGAACTATTCGAATGCTCAACGACTATGATTGACATCTAACAATGTACCATAGCCCCTAACTCATAATGAAGAAAAACTTCATTGAACTTTATTTTCAATTATAGGTTTTGTGTGAATAATCTCTTTTCGTTCGTCTAATCCTAACCAAATCAGGGCTCACGAATGTCAAAACTCTCAATTCAGTTTTATTCGAATAATCAGTCAGTACGAACTGAACTTGTGACTACGAACTTTCGTATGATATTTATACTTTGATCAAAGACTTTATTTTCAGTCGTTTACTAATATTTGACTAGGAACTCAAATCTGGATCGAGTCAACGGTATCTCAAAATCCATTATATCGAGTCAACGGATTCTTTTTGACAATCATTTACTACTCAATATAAACAACATATGACTAAATTGGGTTTTGTGTACAAGACGTGATTAGCCTCGTATTTATACACCATATAAACCATGTGCATCTATACCAATTAATAACCATAACATCTAAGGTCTGAGAAGTAGTTAACACACCCTTATAATTCAGTGATGAATTATTGACATCATATATTTGTGTGATTCACCATATTTTGGTGACGTTCAAATAATAGTTCTCTAACTATTATTTTACACTAATGTCCTAATGATATGACTATCATATCACTCGCACTAATATTATCTTATGATATTTGATGAGTACATAAAAGTGTATGAGCATTAAGGATTAAATTCATCATTTTACACTTTGAATATAATTAATTTTCTCAAATTATGCATATTTCTAGTCTTTGGAATAAATTTTAAGTTGTTGGTAATTTGTGT